>BQNB010005040.1:53127-99639 GCA_026074375.1 Tanacetum coccineum | reverse complement strand
ATAAAATTGTCGGTTAGTAGAGAAAGTTCGGTTGACAAAAGTCATGAGAAGAATCTGAACGCTACTTCTTCAAGAAAGGATTTGGAATCTGAGCGTTTTCAGTTTGGGGCCACTTCAAGTTCTTCAAAGGTTTCTGGTTCTTTTAGAAGGGCTAGCTTGAAAGAAGTAAAAGGGTCACCACCCAATAGGTTGGATAAAAGAATTCCACCAAGATAGGGCTTCTTTAGTTAAAGTACCAGTAGCAAACTTTACTTTGTAGTCTTCAGTACAGTTGCTACGGGAAAACACTGATTTAGTTCGCTCAAACTAGCGGATGAGACCAATAGCGCCTTCTGTACCCTTGAAATTGAAAGGTTGGCAGCTTATAAACTCTTTATAGCTACACTGTCTTGCTACATGAGCTTATCTTGGTCCAGTGTTCCCATTGGTATTGTCAGTATTTTCCATGTTTGCAGTTTGTGTTTCCAGAGCTATGGCAACACTACCAGCGACTAGTTGCTTTTCCAGATGGCAGCCTGAGTCATGGCTGGTGCTGCAGATGTTGATGTCCTTTTGGGAGGCATTCTGTCAACATAAGACAACACAGAATAAGAATATATATCACAAGTTAAGGTAGAAAAAGACTTGTGATTATTCTTTGATATTGTAGGATACAACAGAAAATTTTTAGAATTAAAGACTTCGAGAGATAGGCATGGAAATAATGGAATGAGTGATTCAATAGGAAACTTAGTGTTTCTAGATACAAAGGTTTTGAGAAAATCAGATGGTAAGAGAATTATAGTAATCCCGGATCATGATATATGATAGACAGTCTCGACATACACAATCGGTATTATGAAACAACGAGGTATAACGGAATCACCACTGTATTATATCATAAACAACTTGTCTATGTAATTTACAAAATTTGACAAGCGTCATTATTTATACCCTATATCAAGTGGTTGGATTCTAGAAAACTGAAAACGACACAGATCTAATATGGTATTCTCCCTTGAGTTCTTGGATCTTGTTTAGAAGATTCTTGATGACGAACCTGGACATAATCATGGAGGATATCCAGAGATGAATGTTCTAACAAGCATTTGACTCATTAGGTTCCTCATGGACTGGTTTACTTCCCAGTGGTTTTATACCGCGACCACTTAGATAACTTATTAAGGGATAGTCTGGTGGTGGTGTAGTTAACCTAACCGGTGATGAAGATCTTACTGATGAAGATGGAGATACTGGTGATTCAATAGGAGTCTCAGTGTCTTTAGGTGGTCAAATTTCTTCGGGAGGAAAGAAATCTCGGGAATCAAACATCGGTGGAGGTACAATAGCTGGTAGAGCAATAATAACTTGGGGTGGTGGAATGGCATCATATGCTTGTATGACCTTCATATACGGATCATCGTGAAAAGGTGAGATAGATAGTGAGGATAAAAGATCTTTAGTTAAATCATCTGAAGAGTCAGGAGAGATGTTTCCCGGTGTAACTGGGGAATAACCTGGTGGAGTCAGGATATAGTTAGGAGCATTTGTAGAAGAAAAAGCATCCTCCACATCGTAATCAAAAGGGATAGAAGGGTAGGTGTAAGAAGACATGATTGTAACAACCCAATAATGAATAACATAAGTTATTTATATAATAGTATAGTAGTTATGTATTTTTACATACTATTCGGAAAAAGTAGTGGCATCTTTACAATTCAGAGAATGTAGTGGCACGAAGGACATTGATGGCAAAAGAAGAGTAGTTATAGTTAAGGTTTTACCCTTGTTCTCTATAACCGTAAGCTCTGATACCACTCTGTAACACCTCCATTTTTGACATATAGCAGCGGAAGCTAATCTGGGGTATTACTTCATGAATCACAGACACAATCATAGAAAACGACTCAAAAGAGACGTTTTTAAAAGATACGTTATCATTCATTTAAAATCAGAGTTTTACAAAGGCAGGTCCCAAAATCTAGAAACATAAAATGTGAATGATAACAAGTTTTAGCCATCTTCAAGTCCATGCCACTCCATGCCATAAGTTGCTCAATTACCTGGGATAAACATGCATAAAAAGGGTCAACACAAAGGTTGAGTGAAATTCATAGGTTTGAAATGTAATAGTTGAATACAAGTTATCATAATGGAAATATTTGCATTGCAGGGACAATTATCATGGAGAACATTATTATTGCATCTAAGCTCATGACACCAATACGTTAACAGGGAAAATCACCGTAGTGACATTGGTTGAGGAACAAATGTCCCCGTGGAAAAGGTAACTTGCCAAGGTTACCCATTAGGTCAAATATAGTGCGTTTGGCTACCCTATGAATGGGTATACAAACGGGAGCCGTCACCCCCAATAGATCTATTCACAACATTCGCGCTCACTCGTAAGCAATTAATGGTTCATGATATGGAAATAATGGCACTGGAAGCTACTTAGGCAATAATATATCTGGATAGCATACATATCTGGATAGCATACATTTAGAAAACACTTGTATTCATGGTTTAAGCATGTATCCCCCTCACGGGTTTATAAAATATAAGAGATTTAAAAGTGAGGCTATGAACTCACCTTAACAGTATAGGGAAATCTGATTGATGGCAAAAGTATATCAAATGAAATGCGTCTGTATGGTAACACGATGTTATCTACTTGAACGTGGAAATTCAGTATATCATTTGAAAGAAAGCAGCTTCGTCACGTAACCTGGGATAATATGTCGAGTCTTAGTTTGATTATCAAATCTTCATAATGTTTTATCATGTTTGATTGATTAATTTATGGATATAGTGTATCACTGTTCGGGCAATCATAATCCATAGGCCACGCAGTATTGGTTTGAGGATCAGGCACTTTAAACGTAACACCCAGCAAAACTCTTAGAACAATACCCAAATGGTACCCCTCACATGAATTTCCCTAGTATTGTGATACGATATGATTTTAATGTTTCTTCAAAAGTTAGTTGATGATAAATTACGTTTAATATAAAACGTATTTAATTTAAAATGCGTCGATCGTTAATTAATAACGATTAATGTGTCGGGTTTCAATAAAAACAAGTTTAATAACTTTTATTTATATTTTTATAATTTATATAAAAATATATTATTTTATATTTTTAAGAATATTAAATTTACAATATAAACCCTTGATTTATAAATATTTACAAAACTAGTCCTTTTAGTATTTATCAAATAATCCCTTGACTTTATAACTTGGCAAAACTTACCCTTGAAGTTATAACTTTATTAAAATGACATTTTCAGCCCTTGTACTTGATAATTTCAAAAAGTTACAATATATACCCCTATGCATGGAAATTATTACAAAATTAGTCCTAATTTGCATGCAAGCTATTTTTAACATTCCAAAAGATATTTGCAGGTTATAGCTTATTAATATAAGCTAAAATAAGATGTTTTAACGTAACAAAAGTTTAAAATCACGATTCGTTAAGCCAGAAATCAAAACGGGTCGAATTAGGGTTTTAAAACGAAAACGCGTGGTTTTTAATTCAAATCCTTTTAAGACTTAATAAAGTGGTTATAATATTGTTAGATAGGCTTGTTAGAATAGCTTGTAACATCAGTTTGTGATTTATAGCTTATAGATTTAATAAAAACATGATTTTAGGGTTTTAGGGTCACGGTTTGGATCAAAAATGAAAACGCATGAGTTTTTAAGTTAAAAGCTTTTAACAATGGTTGTAATATGATCATATGAATATTATTAAAGATTCAAAACAGAATGAGAGCTTGTGGAACCTGGGTTTGAGCTTAATGATTCGAAAATGGGTCGAAATGGAACTTTTGTACTCGTACGCCTTAGAACACGACTTCGGGGCTTCAAGACTTGAACTCTTGGCTTCACTTCTGCTCTTGGAACTCTTATAACTCTTCTTGATCAGAACTTGGACTCCATTGTTGATTAGAAAGAAATGGTGAAGGTGTGAATTGAAAGGATGGGATGCGTGGCTATTTATAGTGGAAAAGAGGCCTTGGTGACCAAGGTTTATCCCTTGGAGTGGGGAGCAAGGATAGTTAAAATATCTAGTTGTAGTAGTATTGAGATGTGGTGAGGCTTGTGTGGCTAGAAAAAGGAATGACGAGGGGGGTGATGGAGCTGCTTAAGAGTGGTGACGAGGCATAGAAGCCTTGGAGACCAAGAGTGTGTCGTGGCTGATTTGTATGGTGATGATATAGTGACAAGGTGAATGGTTTTCTTGGTGCTCAAGGTTATGACATAGTGATGACGAGGGTGTGAGGGAGTGGTGGTGAAGTTTCGTGTTTTTCGGGTTCGAGTAACGTTGGATCGCGGGTCTTCTAACCTATACCATTACGATCGTGGTCTTTCAACGATCATCATGGTATATTTGGTTTTTAACGACGATAATCATACGAGTCCGTGAGAAGGAAATTAGATTCGTGTATCATTTATCAATTGAAACGAGAAAAAAAATCTTATGCCTTATCTGTACCAAAGCGCATCAAGAAGGAGAAGAAAATTTTAGCATGCATTGATTATTTTATATTTGATCCTTATATACATGATGTATAATGCTAACTACTAGTTTATATTTTAGATGCTTTGATCGTAATGACTACTTGAACAAGAAACATGAATATGAGTGACATTAAGGGCTCTTAAACCACTGTTAATAATATATATATATAAATGGTAGATAAGTCATGATTTATATAATGATATAATACTTGTAAAGGTTATGGTTAGCCAAAAGATATGATATTTTGAATAAGTTTAAGCAGAAATGAACTTGGACCCAGGAGACGTTTTTAAAGAATAATAAGCATTAGATCATTATATATTACACCTAGAATTTGCTACGTAAGGTAGTGTAGTATTCGTCCCACATTTAGGAAGATTTGTCGTGACGTCAAGGTACAAGAATTTAAGGTATGAACAAATCTAAGTGTTGGTTATATTGTTAATATGATAAGCTCATTTGGTATTATTGTCATGAAAACTTTGTTAAATGAATAACGTATATGATAAAATGGATATTAGATTGTTGACTTGACATATTAGGACATTTACTTGATGTAAACATAGATAGAATAGGCATAGGTCGTTGCGAGAGCTCGTTTACTTTTAAAATGTAAACTATGATACGTAAATAGAATAGAATGAAACGAAAATTTTATTACCGTGAAAAAGTAGTACTTAACATAGTGAGTAGATATTACATTGATGAAATACTAGAAAATTACGGGTTGTTATAGTCCCCCAACCTTACAGAAATCTCGTCCCGAGATTTAGTTGAGTGATGGAGTGTTGTTGGAAAATAGATGTGGATATTTAGCACGAATTTGATCTTCACGTTCCCATGTAAACTCAGAATTCCATCTTACTTTGATTATAGGAATGCATCTTTGTCTTAGTTGCTTGACTTCTCGATCCATAATCTCCACTGGTTCTTCCACATAGTTTTAAATTTTATCATCGACCAAATTACCTTTCATTGAATGACGAGGGACTCTCACATAAGCTTTTTAGAAAACGCGGAAATAATGTTTGTCTGTTTTTTTAAGCCCAGCTTTTGTAATGCCCTTTCTCTCTACAGGCATGACAAGTTACAGATACTGATCGCAGGTTGGTTCCCGTGGCTGGTCTTTTGCTTCTGCAGTTCCTGGTCCGATGACCCACCTTGTTGCAAGTCCGACACTTGCCAGTGCAAACTCCTGTGTGATGCAGGGTGCATCTTGAGTAGATTATAGAAGGTTTCCCATGGTACTTTTAGTATACCTTTTGTTTCTCAGTTTAGGTGCAGTATAAGTTCTGATAGTTTCTTGCCTTCTATTCTGCTGTTGGTGGTAATCGTTGTTACGGTTGTGATTGTTGTGGTTATCTTGGTAGTTGTTGTTGTTGCGATTGTTGGAGTAGTTATTGTTGTTGTGATTATTGGGGTGGTTGTTGTGGTTACGATTATTGGGGTAGTTGTTGTCGTTGTTGGTAATGGTGTTCCTTCTATCATCAAAATTTCGTTTGTGATCGTTGGTTCCTTTTCTTGCTACTAGAGTTCCGCTTGTCCCTGTGTTCTTGTTAGTATTGTCAGTATTTGCCATGTTAGCAGCTTGTGCTTCCAAAGCAGCAGCAACACTATCAGCAACTAGTTGCCGGATGGCATCCTGAGCCATGGCTGGTGCTGCAGATGTTGATGTTCTCTTGGGAGGCATCTATCAACATATACAAGACAACACAGAATGAGAATCCATAAAATGATATAGTCGTATCAAAGGTTAAGGTATGAAAATTATGATAAAAAGACTTGTGATCATTCTTTGATATAACGGGAAATTTTGGAAATTAAGACCTTGGGAATAATGGAATGAGTGATCCAATAGGAGGCTTAGTGTTTCTAAGTACAAAGATTTGAGAAAATCGGATGGTAAGAGAATTATAGTACTCCGGATAGAGATATGAGTCATCGTACTACAGGATATAGAATAGATAATCTCGACATATACAATTGGTATTATGAAATAACGAGGTATAACGGAATCACCACTGTATTAGATCATAAACAACTTGTCTATGTAATTTACAAAATTTGACAAGCGTCATTATTTATACCATACATCCAGTGGTTGGATTCTAGAAAACTGAAAACGACACAGATCTAATATGGTATTTTCCCTTGAGTTCTTGGATCTTGTTCAGAAGACTCTTGATGACGAACCTTGATATCCTGGGACCTGAGGGTTATGGGCCCACTACGCTTCTGCTGCGCTACTCTGATTACACTCTAATTTATTTGGTTTTCGGGGAAACTAGTTTATAAAATTTAGGGATTCATTAAAGGGATAGTCGGGTGGTGATGTAGTTGACCTAACCGGTGATGAAGATCTTACTGATGAAGATGGAGATATTGGAATGGGTGATTCAACAGGTGTCTCAGCATCTTTAGGTGGTGAAATCCTCTCGGGAGGAAAGAAATCTCGGGAATCAAACATCGGTGGAGGTACAATAGCTGGTAGAGCAATAATAACTTGAGGTGGTGGAATAGCATCATTAATATCGGAATCAGAGGGAACAATAGTAGAGTGAAGGGACAAAGACATGACTGTAACAACCCAGTAATGAATAACATAAGTTATTTATATAATAGTATAGTAGTTATGTATTTTTACATACTATTCGGAAAAAGTAGTGGCATCTTCACAATTCAGGGAATGTAGTGGCACGGAGGACATTGATGGCAAAAGAAAAGTAGTTATAGTTAAGGTTTTACCCTTGTTCTCTATAACCGTAAGCTCTGATACCAATTTGTAACACCCATATTTTGATAAATATAGCAGCGGAAGCTAATCTGGGGTATTACTTCATGAATCACAGACACAATCATAGAAAATGACTCAAAAGAGACGTTTTTAAAAGATACGTTATCATTCATTTAAAATCAGAGTTTTACAAAGGCATGTCCCAAAATCTAGAAACATAAAATGTGAATGATAACAAGTTTTAGCCATCTTCAAGTCCATGCCACTCCATGCCATAAGTTGCTCAATTACCTGGGATAAACATGCATAAAAAGGGTCAACACAAAGGTTGAGTGAAATTCATAGGTTTGAAATGTAATAGTTGAATACAAGTTATCATAATGGAAATATTTGCATTGCAGGGACAATTATCATGGAAAATAGTATTATTGCATCTAAGCTCATGACACCAATACGTTAACAGGGAAAATCACCGTAGTGACATTGGTTGAGGAACAAATGTCCCCGTGGAAAGGTAACTTGCCAAGGTTACCCATTAGGTCAAATATAGTGCGTTTGGCTACCCTATGAATGGGTATACAAACGGGAGCCGTCACCCCCAATAGATCTATTCACAATACTTGCGTTTACTCGTAGGCAATTAATGGTTCATGATATGGAAATAATGGCACTGGAAGCTACTTAGGCAATAATATATCTGGATAGCATACATATCTGGATAGCATACATTTAGAAAACACTTGTATTCATGGTTTAAGCATGTATCCCCCTCACGGGTTTATAAAATATAAGAGATTTAAAAGTGAGGCTATGAACTCACCTTATCAGGGAAATCTGATTGATGGCAAAAGTATATCAAATGAAATGCGTCTGTATGGTAACACGATGTTATCTACTTGAACGTGGAAATTCAGTATATCAATTGAAAGAAAGCAGCTTCGTCACGTAACCTGGGATAATATGTCGAGTCTTAGTTTGATTATCAAATCTTCATAATGTTTTATCATGTTTGATTGATTAATTTATGGATATAGTGTATCACTGTTCGGGCAATCATAATCCAGAGGCCACGCAGTATTGTTTGAGGAGTCAGGGCACTTTAAATCGTAAACCCAGCAAACTCGTCAGAACAAATACCCAAATGGAACCCCTCACATGAATTTCCCTAGTATCGTGATACGATATGATTTTAATGTTTCTTCAAAAGTTAGTTGATGATAAATTACGTTTAATATAAAACGTATTTAATTTAAAATGCGTCGATCGTTAATTAATAACGATTAATGTGTCGGGTTTCAATAAAAACAAGTTTAATAACTTTATTTATATTTTTATAATTTATATAAAAATATATTATTTTATATTTTTAAGAATATTAAATTTACAATATAAACCCTTGATTTATAAATATTTACAAAACTAGTCCTTTTAGTATTTATCAAATAATCCCTTGACTTTATAACTTGGCAAAACTTACCCTTGAAGTTATAGCCTTGCTAGCTTATTTTATGGACTTCTATGGTTTTTTACAGGGTATGGATTATCAATTTATAGCTCAAAGTAGAAGTTTTTATTGTAAACGAAAGTTTAGAAAATGATACGTGTAGCTAGAAACCAAAACGGGTCATATTAGGGTTTTATAATTTGATATGCGTAGGTTTTTTAATTCACATATCTTTTTCAAAGAATTATTTAAAAGTGGTATTATTTTCATTTGTTATGCTTATTAGATAGCTTTTATAACTTCAGTTTACAAGATTAGCTTATAGATTAAGGAAAAACACAAAATTAGGGTTTCGTGGGTTCATTTTGGATCAAAAGTGAATAACGAATTGATTTTGAGTTCTATAACTTTAACAAGAGTATGAATATGATCATATGAACATTATGAAAGTATTGAAACAGAAATGGAACCTTTAGAACCTGGGTTTGAGCTTATTGAATGGAAATGGGTCGAAATGGGACTTTTGCTTTCATACGCCTAGGATCAAGACCTCAAGACTTCAAGACTTGGTTTCTTCACTTCACTTCTGCTCTTAGGACCTCTTAGGACTTCCTTGATCAGTTCTTGGATGCCATTGATAGATAGAAACAAAGATTGAAGGTGTGAGTTAGAAATGAGGGTGGTATGCCCTATTTATATTGCGAATTCAACCTTGGAGGCCAATGAAACTTTCTGGCCAAGTTAGGACAGGTGGGGAGTGACTATTAGTAGCTAGGAATGAGTCATGGAAGCTATGGAGCCATGTGGAAGAGTTTTGAGGGAGATAGAGAGGTGACTAGTACATGTAAGACTTGGTAACCAAGTTTGTGACATTGTGGTGATGCAAGGATGATTGAGGTGCTTGTAAGGTGGTTGTTAGGCTGCTTAGGGACATAGTAGCTTAGTTATAGAGGTGCTTGAGGTGTTAGGGTGGTAGCTTAGGTTTAAAATGGGTCAAATGGAGGGAATAAGTGTTAATTGGGTTCTAGCTGTTTTTGGACAGCCATAACATCAGTATCAGGTAAAAATTGGTTGCCGTTAACAAAACGTAACTCAATGAAGGTCAAAACCATGTGAGCAATGATTTGATATTTGTGTCTAACAACTTTAGTTTTACATATTTAGGGGTTACTATACAAAATTTTAGAGATAATAGCCGTTTACTAAGGTGTGCAGAATTGCGCACCTTTGCAATTTCGGCTTATACTAATTCATCGATTATCGTTGGGTTGAGATTTTACAGCGAAATGATCACAAGAATAGGCTAAAAACCTAGTTTTTTCACTTAATATCCAAATCCTATTGATTTTTCTCAGATCCTATGTTTTATCAATCGATCATATTTCTTGAAAACTATGAATTAGTTTAAGGGTGTAATGGGTTTGCTATGGTTTTATGATTTTGGTTTAGGGTTAGATGAATTAGGGTTTTAGAATTAGGGTTTAGAAGTTGTGCATTGGGTATTTGTTTTATACATTGTGTTAAGTGGTATGGTAGATATATACATAATTTAGGAGCGTAAAACGACCTAGTTTATTTCATGCACAATTGATTGTACATTGGTTTTTAGAAGTTGTAACCTGTTTTTTGGAGGGAATAGATTTCAACTTGTTGTGTATTAGGATTCTCTGTATCATGCTTTAAAGGATCTTTGTACATTCAAATTTTATATGTATCAATTACATATATCTAGGGTTTTGATATAAACGTTTAGTTTTAATGCCTCATGTTTTGATGGTTTTTAAGTCTTGATAAAGTAAGTTAAATGGTTAATGTACTGGTAAAATTGATATTAAAATATTGTTTACATTTTTTTGGTAGGCGTTATCTCTGGGTTGAGGCTGGGGGGTTGGGGGATAGCAGTATGGGTGGGGATGGAGTGGGAGGAGGGGTGGTGTGTCGGGGGGGCTGGGTGGTTGATGAAATGTGGGGGAGGGGGGGGGGGGGAGGGGGTAGAGGAAGGGGGGTGGGTGGTGGGGTGGTGGTGGTGGGGGGGGGGTGGGGAGGCTGGGGGTGAGTGGTGATTTAGGGTGGCGGTCACTGGGGGGGGGGGGGGGCGGGGGAGTGGTGGGGGGCGGTGGATGCGTAGGGCGGGACGAGGGGGCGGGTGGTGGCGGGGAGGGGGGGGGGGGGTGCTGGGGGTGGTGGGAGGGGGGATGTTGTGGGGGGACGTGGGGGGTAGGGCTGGGCGTTGGGATCATGACTGGGGCGGTGGGGGGGGGGCGGGGGTGGGTGGGAGGGGGGGGGGGGCGGGGGGATCAGGTTCGGGTGTGGGGAGGCGTGGGGGCTGGTGGGTAAGGTGTAGGGGGGGTGTGGTTGGGGGGGGTGGGGGGCGTACGTGGGGGGGTGGATGTGGTGGGTCGGCGATTGGGTGGGGCGTTGGGGGAGGGGGTGTGGGGTGGGGGGGGTGGTGCGGTGGGGGGGGATGGGGGGGGGGGTGGGGGGGGGGGGGTGTGTGGGGGGGAGGGGGGGTAGGGGTGGTGGGAGGACTGGGGAGGCGGGGGGAGGGGGGTGGTGGGGGGAGGGTGGGGGGGGTAGTGGGGTGGGGGGTGGGGGGGGTGGGGAGGGGTGAGGTGGGGGGGGGGGGGGTGGCGGGGGGGGAGAGTGCGTGGGGTGGCGGTGGTGGGTGGGGTGGAGGTGTGGGGGGGGTTGGTGAGGGGTGGGGTGTGTGTGGAGGGGTGGCGGGATCGGGGGGGGGGGGCGGGGGGTGGGGGTTGGTGGAGCGGTCGTGGGGGGGGGGGGGGGGGGGGTGGTGGGTTGGGGGGACTTGTGGGAGGCGGGTGGGGCGGGGGTTGGGGGGGAGCAGTGTGGTGATGGTTGGGGGGGGTGGGTAGTGTGGGGGGGGGGTGATGGGGGAGGGTGGTTTTGTTTTTTTTTTTTGTTTTAATTTTATTTTTTTTTTTTTTTTTTATTTTTTTATTTTTTTTTTTTTTTATATTTTATTTTTATTTTTTTTTTTTTTTTTTTTATTATTTTTTTTTGTTTTTTTTTTTTTTACTTAATTTGCTTCATTTTATTACATGATATAAACATAGATATAGATGGCATAGGTAGGTTGTGTGAGCTCGTTAACTTTAGTTATGCAAGTAATGTAATAAAGTAAAAAAATTCCTTGTAAAAAGGTGGTTCATATATGATAGATAGATAGTACATTGCATCTAACTTAATATATGTATATTTACATTGATGAAAATTGCGGATTGTTTTAGTCCCCCATCCTTACAGAAATCTCATCCCGAGATTTAATTGGACGTTGAAGTGATGTTTGAAAACAAATAAGGATATTTGGCACGAATTTCATCTTCACGTTCCCATGTAAACTCAGAATTCCATCTTACTTTGATGATAGGAATGCATCTTTGTCTTAGTTGCTTGACTTCTCGATCCATAATCTCCACTGGTTCTTCCACATAGTTAAGTTTGTCATCGAGCCAAATTTATTTCATTGGAATGACGAGGGATTCGTTACATAAGCTTTTCTTAGAAACGTGGAAAGTACTGTTGTCTATTTTTCAGCACTGACTTTTGTAATGCCCTTTCTTTCCACATGCATGACAAGTTACAGACACTGATAGAAGGTTGCTTCCCGTGGCTGGTCCTTTGCTTCTGCAGTTCCTGGTCCTATGACCCACCTTGTTACAAGTCTGGCACCTGACAGTGCAAACTCCTGTGTGATGCAGGGTGCATCTTGTACACAAAGGAAGGTTTCCATGGTACTTTTTATCTTGCCTTCTATTCTGCTGTTGGTGGTAATTGTTGTTACGGTTGTGATTGTTGGAGTAGTTGTTGTCGTTGTTGGTAGTAGTGTTTCTTCTATCATCAAACTTTCGTTTGTGATCGTTGATTCCTTTTCTTGCTACTGGAGTTCTGCTTGTCCCGGTGTTCTTGTTCTGAATTTGTCTGTTTAGCTGGCTGGCTTCCAAAGCCAGCAGCAACACTTCAGCACTAGTGCGGATGGACATCCTTAGTCTGGTGTGGTGCTGCAGATGTTGATGTTCTCTTGGGAGGCATTCTATCAACATAAGATAACACAGAATGAGAATCCATAAAATGATATAGTCATATCACAGATTAAGGTATGAGAATAAAAAGACTTGTGATCATTCTTTGATATTGCAGGATACAACAGAAAATTTTAGAATTTAAGACTTTGAGAGATAGATACGGAAATAATGGAATGAGTGATTCAATAGGAGACTTAGTGTTTCTAGATACAAAGGTTGTAAGAAAATTGGATGGTAAGAGAATTATAGTAATCTGGATAAAGATATGAGTTATCATACGATAGGATATAGGATAGACAATCTCGACATACACAATCGGTATTATAAAACAACGAGGTATAACGGAATCACCATTGTATAAATAACTTGTCTATATAATTTACATAGTAAAATTTGACAAGTGTCTTTATTCATACATCTAGTGGTTGGATTCTAGAAAGCTGTAAACGACACAGATCTAATATGGTGGTTCTCCCTTGAGTTCTTGGATCTTGTTCAGAAGACTCTTGATGACGAACCTTGATATCTTCCATGATTATTTTCAGAGATGAACATTCTAACAAGCATCCGACTCATTAGGTTTCTCGGGGACTAGTTTACTTTCTAGTGGTCGTGATGTAATTCATAATGAATTATCTAACTCTGCGAAGATAGATTATCAAAGAGATTGTCTGGTATGGTGTAGTAGTTGATCCTAACGGTGTGAAGACTTTCCTACTGATGAAGATGGAGACATTGGAATAGGTGATTCAACAGGAGTCTCAACGCCTTCAGGTGATGAAATCTCCTCGGGAGGAAAAAAATCTCGAGAATCAAACATCGGTGGAGGTACAATAGCTGGTAGAGCAATAATAACTTGAGGTGGGGAATGGCATCATATGCGTGTATGACCTTCATATACGGATCATCGTGAAAAGGTGAGATAGATAGTGAGGATAAAAGATCTTTAGTTAAATCATCTGAAGAGTCAGGAGAGATGTTTCCCGGTGTGACTGGGGAATAGCTTGTGGAGTCGAGATATAGGGTAGGAGCATTTGTAGAAAGAAAAGCACCCTTACATCGTAATCAGAAGGGATAGAAGGGTGAGTGTAAGAAGACATGACTGTAATAACCCAATAGTAAATAACATAAGTTATTTATATAATAGTATAGTAGTTATGTATTTTTACATACTATTCGAAAAGTTAGTGCATCTTCCAATTCAGGGAATGTAGTAAGAACGGGAGGAAGGACATTGATGGCAAGAAAAAGTGTTATAGTTAAGGTTTTTACCCTTGTTCTCTTAACCAGCGGAAGCTTATCTGGGGTTATTAACTCATGAATACGGTCACATTCATAGATAAACGACTTAAAAGAGACGTTTTTAAAAGATACGTTATCATTCATTTAATATCAGAGTTTTACAAAGGCATGTCCCAAAATCTAGAAACATAAAATGTAAATGATAACAAGTTTTAGCCACTCTTCAAGGTACTATGCCACTCCATGCCATAAGTTGCTCAATTACCTGGGATAAACATACATAAAAAGGGTCAACACAAAGGTTGAGTGAAATTCATAGGTTTGAAATGTAATAGTTGAACACAAGTTAATTTGATGATAATAATTGCAACGAATACAATTATCATGAAAAACAGTATTATTACGTCTAAGCTCATGGCACACAAACTGACTTGTGTATATATATATACCCAAATTGCTGTGATATATATATATATATATATATATATATATATATATATATAGATAATGGCCCCTGGTGTAGGTAATTGCCATATACCTATAATATTCAAATATAGTGCGTTTGGTTACCTATCCGGCTAACACAAACGGGATTCGTCAATCCCGATAAATCTATCCACAATATTTGCGTTCACTCTAAAGAGTAATTAATGGTCCATGATAGTGGGGTCTTTTAGCATAAAGGAACTTAGATAACAAGCAATAATATGTCAGGAAAACATACAGTTGGAAAACACTTGTATTCATGATTTATAGCAGGTATCGCGGGTTTATAAAGCATTCAAAAGATTGAAATGTGAGGCTATGAACTCATTAAGTCTTTGAAAAGTAATCACATTGTTATACGATAAACGAGTATGTAAAAGAGTTTGTAAACAAGCATGTATCCCCCTCGCGAGTTTATAAAACATGTAAATGAGTAAAGGCGAGGTTATGAACTTCACCTTATCAGGGAAATCTGATTGATGGCAAAAGTAAATCAAATGAAATGCGTCTGTATAGTAACACAATGTTATCTACTTGAACGTGGAAATTTAGTATATCAATTGAAAGAAAGCAGCTTCGTAAGTTAACCTGGGTAATATGTCGAGTCTTAGTGTGATTGTCAAATCTCCAAATGTTTTATCATTATTGTTTGATTAATTTATGGATATAGTGTATCACTGTTCGGGCAATCATAATCCAGAGGCCACGCAGTATTGTTTGAGGAGTCAGGGCACTTTAAATCGTAAACCTAACAAACTCGTCTAAACAAATACCCAAATGGAACCCCTCACATGAATTTCCCTAGTATTGTGATACATTAAGATTATAATGTTTTATAATTTTTAAACATTTATTTTTATAATTAATATAAAAATATAATATTTTAATAGTTTGCAAAGTTGGCAAAATATACCCTTGGATTATAAACTTTTACGAGTTTAGTCCTTTATATAAAAAGTATTTACATATTAAACCTTTAACTTTGAAACTTGGCAAAACAGGTCCTTATAGTTATAACTTTGATAAATATCGAAATTTTTGCACCCTGTTGTTATAAGTTCAGAAAGTTACAGATATATTACCCCCTTGCTGTATACTTTTGCAAAACAAGTCCAAAACGTCATGCAAGCTTATTTTAAGACTTCAAATGATATTTGCAGGTTATGGCTTATCAATATAAGCTAAAATATGAAGTTTTAATGTAACAAAAGTTTAGAAAAAGGATCCGTTTAGCTAGAAACCAAAACGGGTCAAATTAGGGTTTTAAAATGGAAACACGTAGGTTTTTAATCCAATCCTTTCAAGACTTAATAAAAAGTTTATAATATCATTAGTTAAGCTTATTAGAATAGCTTATAACTTCAGTTTACCATTTTTGCTTATAGATTTAAGAAAAACACAAAATTAGGGTTTCGTGGGTTCGTTTTGGATCAAAAGTGAATAACGAATTGATTTTGAGTTCTATAACTTTAACAAGAGTATGAATATGATCATATGAACATTATGAAAGTATTGAAACAGAAATGGAACCTTTAGAACCTGGGTTTGAGCTTATTGAATGGAAAATGGGTCGAAATGGGACTTTTGCTTTCGTTCGCCTATGATCAAGACCTTGGGGCTTCAAGACTTAGTTTCTTCACTTCACTTATGCTCTTAGGACCTCTTAGGACTTCCTTGATTAGTTCTTGGACGCCATTGATAGATAGAAAGAAAGATTGAAGGTGTGAGTTAGAAATGAGGGTGGTATGCCCTATTTATAGTGAGAATTCAACCTTGGAGGCCAAGGAAACTTTGTGGCCAAGTTAGGACAGGTGGGGAGTGACTATTAGCAGCTAGGAATGAGTCATGGAAGCTATGGAGCCATGTGGAAGAGTTTTGAGGGAGATAGAGAGGTGACTAGTACATGTAAGACTTGGTAACCAAGTTTGTGACATGGTGTGATGCAAGGATGATTGAGGTGCTTGTAAGGTGGTTGCTAGGCTACTTAGGGACATAGTAGCTTAGTCATAGAGGTGCTTGAGGTGTTAGGGTGGTAGCTTAGGTTTAAAATGGGTCAAAATGGAGGGAAAAGTGTATTGGGTTCATGGCTGTTTTTGGACAGCCAACATCAGTCTCGGTAAAATGGTTCCCATTTAAAAACGTAACTCCGATGAAGGTCAAACCAGTGAGCATGGTTAGATATTTGAGTCCTCTACAACGTTTAGTTTTACATATTTAGGGGTCACTATAAAAAAATATATAGATAATATCCGTTTACTACAGGTGTGTAGAATTTGCGCACCTTTGTCATTTCGGCTATAACTAATTCATCTGATATCGAATTGGGTTGAGTCCACCAGCAAAATGATCACAAGACATAGGGCTAAAACCTAGTATTTTCACTTAATATCCAGAACCTATTGATTTTTCTCAGATCCTATGTTTTATCAACCGATCATATTTCTTGAAAACTATGAATTAGTTTAAGGGTGTAACGGGTTTGCTATGGTTTTATGATTTTGGTTTAGGGTTAGATGAATTAGGGTTTTAGGATTAGGGTTTAGAAGTTGTTCATTGGGTGTTTGTACCTTGTGTTAAAGTGGTGGTAAGATATAAACATGATTTAGGAGGTAAAACGACCTAGTTTGTATTTCATGCACAATTGACTTGTACATTGGGCTTTAGAAAGTTGTAACTTGATTTAGGAGGGAAAAGATATTCAAATAACATTGATACTTGTATACATGCTTTAAAGGCTTGTACATTCATTTTATAGGTATACATTACATATAATTAGGGTTTTGATGTAAACGTTAACGTTTAATGCTTGTTTTGAGATAACGCTTTGAAAAGTACGTTTAAATGAATAATGTACTTGGTAAAAATGATATTAAGATATTGACTTGACATATTAGGAGGTTTACATGATATAAACATAGATATAGATGGCATAGATAGGTTGTGTGAACTCGTTTAGTTTGCTATGTAAATAATGTTACATAATAGAATGTAATAAAGCGAAACATTTCCCGTACAAATGCAACATAATAAAATGAAAGTAGATACTTCATTGATTGAAAATTTTGGGTTGTTATAGTCCCTCCTCCTTACAGAAATCTCGTCCCGAGATTTAGCTGAATGTCGGAGTGATGTCAAGGGATGATTATGAATTTGTAAGAGAAGTTGCAATCATGTTGGATATAGATTTGAAATGAACAGATGATGACTAGAGACTTAATTGTATGAAGGTAATTAATGAAAAATGATTAAATGAAGAAAAGGAATTATTTATACAAATGGATTGAAAGAAAATTGTTTGTACGAATGCCATACTTAAGCCCACTCATTTATAATTTGTCATTTACAAACAGAGGCGTCCCAATCCTTGTAACTAAGAATTTATAAATTTATAGTTCGGTGATTTATAATTTCCTTATTTAAATGAAGAAGCGTCCTAATTCATTTCAATAAGATGATTATATTTCATCCTATTTAAGCATATGATATCAAAACGGTGTTAAGTAGAAGATGTTTCCTTGGTGGTATGATTTTCCAAAATTATGAGAAGAATAATGAGACACTAAATTACACGATACTGATCCAGAAATCACGCTTGGAGAGTTTGGCATACAATTCCTCCTTTCTGAGTAATTCAAAAATGATTCTCCGATGACCTGTGTGATCTTCTTTGTTACGAGAGTAGATAAGAATATCATCGATGAATACTATTACGAATTTGTCCAAGTATGGTTTACACACATGATTCATGAGATTCATGAATATAGTAGGTGCGTTCGTTAAACCAAATGGCATTTACTTGAAATTCATAGTGTCCATGTTCTGAAAGCAGTCTTGGGAATGTCTTTATCCCTTACTTTCAGTTGATGATAACCAGATCTTAAGTTGATTTTTGAGGGAACACTCGAACCTTGAAGTTGGTTGAATAAATCATTGGTAATGGGTAACGATTCTTTATAGTAAGTTTATTCAACTCCCGGTAGTCGATACACATTCTGAAAGATAAGAAGAAAGATGGATCTCCTGGACATATACCTTTCGGTTTTTATACAGGATATGAGATTTAGTCGGGTTTTGCTTTGGTCATCTCGAATGATCAAAGTTTCACCGTTGATAGGAATGTGGATGACCTTCTTGTCACAGAGAATTTTGGCATGATACTTGGATAACCAATCCATACCAATGATGACGTCGAAATAAGATTAATTTTGAAAGGTTGGTTTTACAAAATCAGGGGCAACCCTGGATAACGGTACTATGAAATAGTGAGGTATAAAACGGAATTGTATTATATCATGAACAACTTGCCTTTACACTTTACATAGTCAAGATTTGACAAGTGTTTTTATTTATACCACACATCCTGTGGTTAGGTTCTAAAAACTATAACTAGGATCTAATCTAGTAGTCTGAGGGTTCTTTGTTTCTGCAGTTCTTGGTTAGATGACCTATCTTGTTGCAAGTTCGACACTTGACAGTGCAAGGTCCTATGTGATGTAGGGTGCATCTTTCACACAAGGGACGATTCCCAGAATACCCATTGGTGGTAGTATAAGTCCTGAAGGTTTCTTGCTTCCTATTCTGCTGTTGGTGATGATCATTGCTACGGTTGTTGTTACGATAGTTGTTGTTGTTGCCGTTGGTGGTGTTCCTTCTATCCTCAAGCTTTCGTTTATGGTTATTGGTTTCTTGTACAGAATTGTGTTTCATTACCTGCTCTATTAATTTCTAGGTCATGGTAATAGCTTCTTCCATTTTCTTAATCTCAGTTTGGGGGCAATACTTCTTTATCAAGAGTCTTTTAAATTCAGACCAGTGATCTATTATAGGCTTCTTTTACTCTAATAGGCTGGGCAAATGAATTCCACCAGAATAAAGCTTCCTCAGTGAGTGTATTAATAGTGAATTTCACTTTGTTCTTCTCAGCACAATTGCTACGAGAAAATACTGATTCAGTCCGTTTAAACCAGCGAATGAGACCAACAGCTCCTTCCGTACCATTGAAGTAGAAAGGTTGGCAACTCATAAACTTCTCGTAAGTGCATTTCCTTGCTACAGGAGTTTTTCTTGGTCCAGAATTAGGATTGTTAGCTTGTGCTTCCAAAGCTGTGGCAACACTGTCAGCAACTAGTTTCCTGATGGCATCATGAGTCATGGCTGATGCTTCATATGTTGATGTCCTTTTGGGAGACATCTGTCAACATAAGATAACACGGAATAAGAATGATATCACGAGTCGTTGTCAAAATTTTCATACATAGTGGTATTGAAATTATTTGACATATTGTATGGATTCTTATAAGTTCTAACAAAGTAATACATCCTTTGGTATTACATTACAGGATATAACGGAAAATTTTGGAATTTAAGATTTTCAGAGATGAACATTCAAACAAGCATTTGACTTATTAGATTCCTCGGGGACTAGTTTACTTTCCAGTGGTCGTGGTATGATTCATAATGAGTTATCTAACTCTGCAAAGATAGACTCATTGAAGGGATAATCTGATGGTGGTGTAGTTGACCCAATTGACGATGAAGACGGAGATAACAAGAAATGACATATATGATATTGAAATGATAAGGTAAAATGGAATTACAACTTTATTTATAGATAACTTATCTTACATATCTTATATATCCCAAAGTCTAACAGGTGTTGATACTTATACTACGTGTCCTTAGATAAAAAGCGATAAAGATAAGGTTTCGATCTAGTAGTCTTGGAGTTTACGAAGTGTGTTCCATAAGATTCTTCATATATAGTTGATGGCGATCTTGGATATCCTCAAGGGTCATTTCTAAATCAGAAATCCTAAAGCGAAACAAAAGAAATCTTGTCTCTCTGCCTATACGCTTCCTCTTGTAGTTTCAAGTATCAAAAAAATCGCTTGGTATGATTATCACCAGTAACAAGTCTTCTTCTATCTATTTTCCCTTTCTCGATATAGTGAAAAAGATTCTTCTAAGTAAATATAAAATATCTTCGATTTGTTACTCATGATGTAGATAAAATTTCTCCATGAACATAGAAAAATCGTCGGGGATCAAACAGTAGTATGGTGGTAATACCAGAGATGGAGTTAAAATAACTGGTGGAGTAATAGGATCTTGTGGTGGAATAGGTGATGCTTGCACGTTTTCAAATACAGATTATTATAAGAAAATGAAAATGTTGTGGGATCATAACCATATCTAGAATCTCCGAAGCAGTTAAAAATATAAGTCTTTATCCCGATGATCTGATGAAGCTGAAGTAAGTTATGAAATATTTATAGTGAAAAAGCATTTTCCATATTTGAATTTCAGATGAAGTGATAGTAGAAGGAGGGGACGAAAGACATGACTGTAATAAGCTATGGAAATAAACAATAAGTTTATTTATATAATAATATAATAGTAATGTATTATCTAACATTAAATTTCTTACACATACATTCTGGAAACTACATGCACGGAGGACTGTGATGGCTAGAAAGAAAAAGTAGTTATAGTTAAGGTTTAACCTTTTCTCTATATACCATTGGCTCAGAATACCAATCAGTAACACTCCCAATTTTCATATAGCACGGAAGCTAATCTGGGATATAAATTCAAGGAGACAATAGTCATAATCAAAGTAAAACAAATAAAAAGACTCTTTGAAAAATTATGTTATCAATCATTTATTCATCAGAGTTATTATATAACGAAAGGTCCTAAAATCAAAACATAAAGTTTGAATGATAAACAGTTTGCCATCATTCAAGTCCAACGACCACACGTAACATAAGTTGCTCAATTACTTGAGATATAACAGTGCTTAAAAAGTCAACACAAATGTTGAGTGACATTCATAGTTTAAGTTAAATAGTTTGAATGCAAATTCGATATTGGGTTACGTTGTTATACACCCATTATTTGTAAAACAATATTTTTGCCATTAGCTCATGAATCCAAAACCTTGGGATATATTTGATACGTTATAGCCCCAACGGGTGCCTTTTCCAAAACACTCGCAGTTATATTCTAATATGTTTCAATTGTTACCGATATCACTGGTACACCAACCGAGAGTCCAACCAAATAATCTATTCACCACCATTCTCGCCGTCACCCGTAGAGTATTAACGGTTCATGATATTGAGGACTTAAAGCAAATAGTTACTTAGGCAATAATAAATCAGGACAGCATACAGAAAATAATTGCATTCGTGGTTTATAGCATGTATCCCCCTCGCGAGTTTATAAAACATTTGAAAGATTGAAATGCGAGGATATGAACTCACCTTAACAGTATAGGGAAATTTGATTGATAGCAAAGGTATATGAAATGAAAGTAACGGCTTCGTCACACTAACGCAACCTTGGGTAAGTATGACCAAGTCTTAGTTTGATTGTTATGTTTCAAAATTATAATGTATATCTTTGATTGAATTATTATGGAGTATTGTATCACCGTTCGTTTGCCATCTAATATAGAGGTCATTCAGTAAAAACGTATGAGGGAGTCTTAGGCCCTTTAAATGTAAACCCACAACTCAGTCATAACATAATTACAAGATGACACCCCTTAATATAAGCTCCTTAGAAATGTGATGCGATATAGATTCGGGACCAGGATTTTTTATAAAGCACATCGATGAAGAATTTTATAATAGTTTATAACATAATTGGTTTGAAGGCCGTTTTGCTCATTATTGGAAATGATAAGCACGTCAAGCGTTAAATAAAGTTATGTATTTTAATGTTTTGAACATATCTTTATACTTTTTCAAAATATTACATTTTAGACCTTTAAGAATGAAAAATGGCAAAAATATACCTTAGGAGTTTTTTCACTATTACAAGTTTGGTCCTTTAGTTTAAAATAATGTAACAAAGTAAACCTTGTATTTAGGAAAGTGACATAATAACACCTATAAGTTATAACATTGATAAAATGACATTTTTTCAGTCCCTTTAGTTATCAAGTTTTCAGAAAGTTTTACGATATATACCCTTTAGCATAGGCAAAATTGTATCATTTTTAGTTCCATAATCCATAATAATGATATTTTGCAATATGAAAAGTAATTTACAGGTTATAGCTTATTAATATAATCTAAAATATGAAGGTTTAACGTAACAAAAGTTCAAAATAACAATTCGTTAAGCTAGAAATCAAAACGGGTCGAATTAGGGTTTTTTTTATCAAAAACACATGGGTTTGAAGATTTAAAGCTTCAAACAAGAGTTCATGCATGATCTTAAGAGTATTATGAACATTCATATACAGATTATAAGCTTATAGAACAAGATCTTAGACTTACTTGAGCTAAAATGGGTCGAAAAGGGTTTTTATGATCCGTACGCCTAGAAATGGTTTCAAGACTTCGTTTTTCTTGCTTCTTGGCTTCTATTATGAGCTTAGGGACTTCTCTTGATCTTCTATTGCTGATATGGGAGTGTTATAATTCCATTTGTGGGTAAGAGATGAGATGTGGGGGGATGATTTGAAATAGGGTGTTGGTTCGGCTATTTATAGGGTAAATGAAGCCTTTGTGCCAAAGTTTTCTTCATGGATAAGGTTAAGAGCCGGAGAGTGGTGACTAAGGGATGCTATAGGATGAGTGTTGTGAGCTATGGAGGTCTAGGATACTAGCTAAGAGAGGTGGAAGGTTTTGGAGGGTGTTTGTGTGGTTTGGCTAGAAATGGAACAACAAGGTGATGATGTAGCTTCTTGGTGGCCATGGAATGTGTTTGAAGTACTTGTAAGCTGCTATGGAGATGTCATGGAGGTGCTAGGGTGAGGGTGTAATGATATCATGGTGGTTCTAGACGTTTTAGGGGTGTTTGGTTTGATTTATACATGGCTGTTTTTGGACAGCCAACATCAGTCTCGATAAAACGGTTGTCATTTACAAACCGTAACTCTCATGAAGATCAAACTAGTGAGCATGGTTAGATATTTGAGTCATCTATAACTTTTAGTTTTACATATTTAAGGGTTACTATACAAAAATTTAAAGATAACAGCCATTACTACAGGTGTGCAGAATCTGCACACTTTTACCTTTTCGGCTATAACTAATTCATCCGATATTGAATCGGGTTGAGTCCGCCGGCAAAATTATCACAAGACATAGGGCTAAAACTTAGTATTTTCACTTAATATCCAGAACCTATTGATTTTTCTCAGATCCTATGTTTTATCAACCGATCATATTTCTTGAAAACTATGAATTAGTTTAAGGGTGTAACGGGTTTGCTATGGTTTTATGATTTTGGTTTAGGGTTAGATGAATTAGGGTTTAGATTAAGGTTTAGAAGTTGTTACATTGGGTGTTTTTACCTTGGGTTAAAGTGGTGGTAAGATATAAACATGATTTAGGAGGTAAAACGACCTAGTTTGTATTTCATGCACAATTGACTTGTACATTGGGTTTTAGAAAGTTGTATCTTGATTTAGGAGGGAAAAAATATTCAAATGTTGTGCATTGATACTTGTATACATGCTTTAAAGGCTTGTACATTCATTTTATATGTATACATTACATATAATTAGGGTTTTGATATAAACGTTTAACGTTTAATGCCTGTTTTGATATAACGTCTTGAAAAGTACGTTAAATGGTTAATGTACTTGGTAAAAATGATATTAAGATATTGACTTGACATATTAGGAGGTTTACATGATATAAACATAGATATAGATGGCATAGGTAGGTTGTGTGAGCTCGTTAACTTTAGTTATGCAAGTAATGTAATAAAGCGAAAAATTTCCCCGTAAAAAGGTGGTTCATATATAATAGATAGATAGTACATTGTATCTAACTTAATAGATGGATATTTACATTGATGAAAATTGTGGATTGTTATATATATCGAGAATAGTCATCTACAATTACTAAGGTATAACGATTTCCTCCATAACTCCATATGGCGGAAGGGCCAAATAAGTCCATGTGTAATAATTCTAAGCATTTAGTTGTTGATACTATATTTTTGGCTTTGTGACTAGCATGAGCTTGCTTTCCAATTTTGCAAGCGTCACAAAAATGTCGATCAAATTTAAGCTTCGGTAAATTTCTAACTAATTCCTTAGAAGCCAATGATTGAATTAATTGCATATTTGCGTGACCTAATCTCCTATGCCATAAAGTGAAATTTTCGTCTAAAGTAGCAAGACATATTTTATCTTCCGGTTTATTTCCTAATTTCATCACATATAGCCCTCTTTTTCTAATCCATATGCCTATGACCTTTTCGTCTTTGATTATTTCGCTATCATGTTCGGTAAATACTACTTTGCATTTATTATCACATATTTAACCAGTTTAATGCAATTAAATACTTAATAGCCATGTTTTAAAAAACATTTTGTTCACTGGATCTGCTTTAAACATGAATCTAACAAGAGTTTCAAGAATTGAGATGGTTAATCAACTCGATTTTAGAATAAAGAATTATGCATTTAGAAAAGGAGAAAATGATGTTTCCGTGGTGGCCCATTTCTAGGAAAACTTTGAAAGGGTGTTTGACTAGTTTTACCCGATTTTTTTAATTTAAGGTTTATGTATGTTTGTAAAACTTAGATTCGACTTTTTGTAAATTCAACACTTGCACAATATGAACAATATAAGTAGATGAAATGATAAAGTAAAACAAGAGATAAGAGTAAGAACAATCAAACCACAACGCGAGGATTTATAGTGGTTCGGTAACGAAGCACCTCTTTGCCCTACTCTACTCCTCGAGCATCAAACTCGAGAGTTTTCTTCACTATGTCAAAAAACTCCCTTATGGCAGAGAAAACTATACACAATGTTGCTTACACCGATTTACGACACAAAGTTAAATGTCGAGTTCTAATCTTAGCTAGAACCAATCTAACACAACACAACTTCACGACTTGTTCACGACTTCACGACTTCACAACTTCACAACTTCTTCACAACTTCACACCTTCTTCACAACTTCACAACTTCTTCACAACTTCACACCTTCTTTACAGCTTCACAACTTCTTCATAACTTCACAACTTCACAACTTCAAAACTTCACTTCACCACACTACTTGTTAAGATCACCACGATATAACTATACTTACAAAGATCTAGCAGCTACACACAACTTATAAGATATACAATTGATTTACAAATATGTGATATGGATGCAACAAGATTGCAATGTATACTTGGGTTGTAATACTTCTTCAATTAATGATGGAAGTATTCTTCTCTTGAAACTTGAGAATTGAGTTTTATCACGTTGGAAACAAGCTTATGATTAACATGCTCAAGGATTTAGAGAGATGTGTGGGCTGTTTTAGAACAGAAAAAATAAGTGCAAAAGGTGAGAAAAATATTGAGGAATAGTCTAGTATTTATAGGGAAACTAGAGGAGCGGAGTCTATGACCTGTCCCCTTAAATAGGGTGTCGGCCCCCTTATAATTAAGGGGGCCGCCCATTTTCAGACGCTCCTCTTTTTGTCCTATTCAGGGGAGGTGTTTACTGGACTTTTTCTAGCCGTTTTAGGTTTGAAAATTTGAAATTCAAAATGTTTATTTTGAATAAACATTACTTTTAAATGTAGAAATGTTTTGTGATGTTTAATAAAATGTTTACAACATTTTATAAAAGTTTGGAGGTATGAAATAAAAATTTCCTTTGATTATAAAATAACATTTAAGACATTTAATTATACCTTTTAAAGTGGATGTAATTGATGAATGAGAATTTACTTACTAAATACTGTTTACGTTTAATTTAACTTGAACGATTTTATTATTTTGTGATATCAAAACGTAAAGATGGTGAAAAAATATTATTAATGTTTTTTAGCATATATTTTTATCAACAACACCCCCTTTTTTAATGATTACAAAATTTAAAACCATTAAATGTAAATTATTTTTAAACAAGTATTTAGTGAGTTTCATGACATTTAACCCCCTTTTTTGTAGAATCAAAAAGGCAACGACAGAGGGATTGCTAGAAAAAATTGACCAGAATAAGTGCTCCCCCTCGTTCGAGCACCAAGAATCGGCTATGGTTTCTTAGCTACAAAATGGGTTACAACAATACACAAAATTTACGAACATGTACAAGTTAAAAAAAAATAAGCATATCAACCAACAATGATCATTCATTAAAATTTAAAATGGTGTGTGAAAACACACTCATGGATACATAAGGAAAAATACATGCTAACATACATGAAATAAAACTACAAAAAGTCCCTATAACCTAGTTAAGGCTTCCATAGGTCTGGCTTGTAAAATGGTGGATGATCACTATTTGAGAGACTAAACATAGAATTATGTTTTAGTTTTGGGGAGGATGGTGAGGTGTGTTGATGATGATTAGGTGGGTTGTGAGAGCATAAGTTCAAATTATACGAAAACATATATTAAGTTCATCTCTTAACCCAAAATAGGGTTCGTTGTGAATACAACAAAGGTCAGAGTTACCATGTGCGTCAAGTAAATTCCAAGGAATCGGATGCTCAATGATATGTGATGAAGGTTGATGGGAGCATCAAATTGACATCAAGTGGGTAATTGGGGAAAGAGTGAGAGTGATGTCCATTGATGCATTTTCTTTGAGTAGGAGGTGGTGAGAAACTCTTAGCAGGAGGAGATGTTGGTGGTTCAAGTAACCATTTGGTCGTGAAAGTATGTTGATGAAGGTTGGTGATTATGGTTAGTAGGTCAATTGAAAAAAGAAAAGAAGGAGGTATCTTTAGTTGATGATGTTTGGAGGGTGCAATAGGACACAGTGATGAAATTAGGATTTGGGTGATGGGGTTGTTGTGTCATCTTGGGTTAAAATCCACAAAAATTTTTTGGTAGAATGACGTTGATTTTGGTCTCTCTTGAGCCTTTGAAATAGAGGCTCTAGTGGCGGCCATGGTGTGTTTAGGTGGTTGATGATGAATGATAGAAGATGTGAATAGTGATACAATTTGGGAGGGAATTTATAGGACGGGATTATCTTTAAAAAAATGGAATGAATATGAATAATTTAGGGTCTTACCAAATTTTGTTCAAGCATTCTGGCAAATATAGTTGATAACTCATGTAAAAGTAGGGCAGAAAAAGAAAAAAAAATAACTTATTTTCACCAGTGAGATACTATGAGGGCGGGTCCCCGTAAATAGGGCGGTCCCCTAAAATTAAGGGGTACGACCCTTTATGAATTAAGGATGCCGCCCACTTTGTTTCCATTTTTTCACAAAGAAAAACGATTTTTCTCAACTTGTTGTGAGAGTATTTTCATTTTGGTGGTTTATGTGTAGCAAGCCCTATATAGATTTATAAGCACATTTATTCATATAGACAATAATAAACACATTGAGTCAAGAAACTGAAAGTTTCATATCTAGTTTGTTTTAATAAAACAACCAAGGTTTTAAGCATCATAGCAAACAATTACCTAAAAGCTAACCAACCATAAGTTCCCTTTCCGAATATACAGATTCACTCACACAATTTTAATAACATACACATAATAAAGTTAAAAATGTCTTAAACTACAATTTAGGCCATCTAGTTCACTTCACTCCTATGTTATGAACTTATTCGTTTTATTGCAAATCACTCCTTTTAGTCCTTTCCAAATGAATTAAAACTTCGCAGCATCTCCTTATGCAAATTATTGTGTTTGTTGAGCAAGGGGTTTGTCGTTCCAAAGAGAGTTTCCAATTTATTCAGAAGCGGAAGGCATTTGGATAGTTTTGATAGTTGACTGGATCAAGAGAGTTAAGATAGGTGGTAGGAGATGGGGTACTCGCACGAGAAGTTTCGACATCATCATCATCATCATCATCATCATGTTGAGAAGATGAAGATGAGACGAAATGGCGTGCCTTGCCACGATCACTTCGAGGTCGTCGAGTTTGTTAAGATCAAGAGACGCAAACTCGATCAATAATGTCATAAATGCCATTGTTGAGATGATATAGCTTCCATGATGTGTCCGATAAAGACGAGTTACAGAAAATGCCATATGGAAATTTTACTTACTTGGATGTAGCTCTAGCACATTCGAGTCTTTGACAAAGAATTAAGCAAGATTGTAGTATTGTTCCTCATCACAACACAATACAACAAGTAACAAGACAAGCGAGAGATGGACCCCGATTCCCCTATTCCGAACACTTCTCTCAAATGAGTTCTATTCCCATTCTTCAAATGGTAATGTGAAGAACTCACTCGAAGAGACAACGGGTTTAGTGAGGATTTGATTTGGAGTAAAGAGCGACGTTTGACTCTAATGTACGTCCTCCATGACACGTGATCCAATTCAAAAGAAGTCGACCGAAGTGTCATTCGGGAGTAGGAAGTCGTGGAGTATGGTCCCTCGGTTTCTTGAGAATACTCAAGAGATGCAAGATCCCACTCGTTGGTGAAAATGGCTTGACCGTTGTAAGGAATTTGAGGATTTGACCGAATTGAGCAAGAGTGGGAGTTATGAATTCATATTAAATTCATAAAGGAGAATGACAAATACCATATTCATCGTTTTTGAACCGTGACTTGACTAAAGATATCTAGAATAAATCATTGGAACAATTGGTTTCGTTGATTTAAAAAGACAATCGAAGTGAATGTTTGGTGAAGAGTCGCTCATATGTTGTTAGAATTGTAGTTAGGCTTGATCAACAACACGACATTCCGTTAATGGTTGCAATTTCAATGTATGGTAGAATTTGGAATGGTAGGCGGAGATGCCAGTGATTTTTGAGGATACTT
The DNA here is from genome assembly GCA_026074375.1 of Tanacetum coccineum. NCBI lineage: Eukaryota > Viridiplantae > Streptophyta > Magnoliopsida > Asterales > Asteraceae > Tanacetum > Tanacetum coccineum. The sequence goes on along the minus strand of BQNB010005040.1, from coordinate 70,469 downwards.
AGGGGATGTGGATTTTAGTGGCAAGATATTTATCGTGGTAGTGCTCTTTTTGGCATTTACCACCTAAACAATTTATCAAACAACATAACATGTTACAAAAACAAATGAAGTAAAGTTTTTTTGAGAAATGATAAATGTAGGGACAAAGAATTACTTCCACATAAAATAGCTCATAAGAAGTGAACCAATGGTTCCTTAATTCATTTTTTGACTTCAATTAATCTCGAATGTCGAAAAGTAACATTAGTTATCATATTTCAACATCAAGACCATAGAACTCCAACACACCTTTATTAACATGATATTTGTTTAAGCTGTGTCAAAGAACTATATGGTCAAGTATAATATCAGTGGACAATAAAAGTTTATTATTTATAACTTGATAAAAAAATTAAGTAGTGTTTGTTCTTATTCAAATCAAGTTTAAAAAAGTTAAACCAAATGCCCCTTAATTTCATACCAATCAAAAACATATTTCAATATATATATACATATGAATTATATAATCTTTCTTGATGACTTGTACAATTAGTAAGTGTTGGCATCTACAAGTAGTCAAAACAATTGATGGTTTATTTTTCGACTCTAAAAAATTAACCTATGAGACTAACCAAACACCCCTTTACATATTTTCTATTTATTTGAAAAGTATACATTTAGGAATGTACGTTTTAGAGCAAAGTAATGTTTTTTTTACCATGTTTTTGGCATAATCAACAATGATATAAACTTTGTTTTAAGAAAAAAAAATAATATGTAGTCTTTATGAAATTTTTAATCAAAATAAAATTTGGACTCATTTAGTGTTTTGATTCAATCCTATCAAGAGTGTATTCTACACTCACGGGGTATCAATAAGTTTGGAAATCCTAGACTAAAATGAAAAGATAAAATATAAAAACTTCCAATTTTGATTGAGAGCAAATTTGGGATGTAATCAACTAAAAAGATGATGGAAGAACTTACAATCGATGAATGTTGATTGATTTGTTAGTGATACCCCCTTGCGATTATGGTTAAATGGGTGATTTGAAGTTTTGATTTTGGTGGTTATGGTGTTGGGTTTTCGTCACAGCAAGTAGAGGAGGAAAGGGAAGAGAGAAATGGTGTTTGGGATAAGAAATTCGTCTGAAATGGGGGTGTTTTAATTTTCCAGTAGCCAGTCCCCTTAATTAATTAAGGGGGCCAGCAGACCAATTTACACGGCTGGTCCCTTTAATTTTAAGGGGGGCCACCCTCAAATTTTTGTTTTCTTCGATTTTTGGTCAGTTTTTGTGAGAATGAATATTGACAATTTTTAATTAACCCTTTGTTTAATTACAAAATTTCTTTGACTATTTTGGACTAGATAATCAAGACGTCAATTTGAGAGGTGATTTAGAGATGAGTTTTTTTGCAAGGAGGAGGAATTAATTTCTTTGAAAAGATCGTAATTGATTCTATTTGAAAAGAGACCAGAATGGCTAGTGAAAATAATGAAATACAAGACTATTGAGAATATCAACAAGTTGATTTCGATAAACGTGGATGATGGTTGACATGGATCCGAGACAATCGTTGGGGTTGAAGGGAGTTTGTTTCATCCATAGTGTGTATATGATCATTACGCGACTAATTCTACTTCTATGTTAATTGTCAACCACTAGCTTACTCTTCTTCATCTTCGTGAGTTTGCTATGTGGTCATAGAAGATTTCCATTTTGTAGACGAATGACTGTAATCTATACGAAAGAATAGTTCATAGAGAACTAATCTCTTTAAAGCTAGAAAACCAACAAATGGTATTTCTAGAGACTACACTATTATTTTTTAAAACTAATTATACTACATCATCATAGTAACACATAGACATTCACTTATAATCTATATTCTACGAATAGCCTTCGTTAATGTCTTATAGTTCATGGGAACCTTATCAATGTTAATGTCTTATAGTTCATGGGAACACTTAGACTTTCGAATAGCCTTCGTAATGTCTTCACATATGTAAATGATAAGAGTTCATAGGAACCTTATCATGAATTCTATAGTCCGTAACAAAGAATGTTTGTTAGAGCACACCACTTCAATGATTGTGATGCTTAGCCATTGGTCTCAACGTTTCAATGTATCCAAAAGTTATTAGTTTCCGTATATGTTTTGCATTGGTTTTTGGCACAAATAAATACAGGTGAACAACTTCCACATTGAGTGAAACTAAGTGGATTGAATGATTTTATTAAGTACTAGGATAGTTTTTTATCTACCTTGCTCTCCAAGGTTGAGGGTTTTAGACCGAATGGACGAGATTTATTATTCATCTCGGAGGTGGAAGTTTTCAGACCTCATTTGGTTTAGTAAATCCGACTCGGGTTTTAAGGAGGGTTTTGGTAAAAACGTTTTACATCATCATTACGTATAATAGGAATTGTTTAGTATTATTATAAGTATAAATTTTGGGTTGATGCTATCAATTTTTTCTTTTTGACACGACTTCTTGAGCTTTACAAACTTTACTTGTTTGGTTTTCACTAGGTGATCCTTTGTAAAATTATAACCCTAATCCGGTTTATCTCCGGAAGTCTTTTGAGAACTTATAATTTTCTAAGGTGATGACTACTATTATTAAATTGAATTTGAGCCCTAAATATCCATTCTTAAAGGTTCTCAGTTTTTCAAGCTTAAGTTCTTGACATAATTTACATTCTTTAATTACTTTCCTTAACTTTTTCTAACCTACATAATTTTATCTTTTAGTTATAGTAGCTTCATTTACCTTATTCTATTTTAGCTTGTTATTAGAAGTTTTTATTTTTGCCACGTACTTTATCCAAATTTGCATAGTTACTATAATTCACTACCTAAGTCCATTTTGTCAAAATGATTGGTCATCACTAAATAATTCGTTTTTTGGGAAATAACCTCATTTGAAAGCTTTAACCATAAGACACTATTTCGTAGTTCTTGTCTTTTTTCCTCTTCATGCAGCGTTGCAAACACTCTAAGATCCTCCGACGAAAAACGCCCTTGGATTTATGAATTTTAATAGGTAACAGGACATTCTCACGATAATATTTGGATCTCCACACTTAAACATTTCTTTCCGCTTTTCCAATTTTTGTCATCTTTATTCTTTTAGGAATGATTTTCTTTCTCATAATGGATTGCTTACGAATCGACATATTCTTTTGAAGAATTTCTTGGAAGTTTCTTACGCCATGCGTATCTTCATCTTCACTATCGAGTTGAACTATCTTCATCACTAGATTCCTTTCTAGCTTTTAAGGCAATAGATATATGATTCGCTGATTAGCACACACTTATATAGCAACCCTAATACAGATCCTGACCGAATGCCCTTGACCAAGGCAAAAGGTCAAATTCCACAAAAGGAGAAGATACACAAGTTAAGAATCAAGATAAAAAGATCCGGAAGAGATATTCCCGGGTCGTATGTCCCAACGAGGCTGCAATTGAGAATTATCCTGGTTTGAAGAGAAATTGACTGATTGAGAATATATGATATGAACACTGATATAATTACAACTAAAATTAATTAAATAAAATCTAATTTAATCTACGGGAAACAAAATATAGGAAATAGGGATCTTAAAAACTACGGGAAACAAAATTAGTTATAAGGAAATCCTAAAATTAAATCTAAATTAAATACGGGGAACAGAATAAGGTATCGGGAAACCTAAATATTAAAAATTAAGAAAATAAAAATGCTAAATAAATTAAAAAAACAAATTTAAATTCTAATTTAACTTAGATTTGAAAAATAAGAAAACTAGACAAAAAACGAGGTCGTTTGAATGCTAAAACGAAAAAACGGTAAAACGCACCCGGTAAAAACGGGTCTAAAACTGAAATTTAAGAAAAATTAAGCCTACACTAAATTTTATATTTTTCCTAGACACTAAATGACAAAAGAAAATTTTGTAAAAAAGAAAAATATTTTTTTATTAATTTTTGGATTTTTAGAATTATGTATAAGATTAAAAACTAATTAAAACTAAGAAAATAGAAAAAGACAAAAAATTAAAGTTATAAAAATTCTAAAAAAAATAAAATTAAATAAAGAAAAAGTTAACAATTCTAAAAATATAAAAATGCCCAAATTTTACTGTTTATAATTAAAGTAATTAAACTAATTAATATTTAAACCTAATTTAATTAAATAAATAACTAAAAGAGTAACAGCTGTTAAACTAGAGGACTAACAGAGTAAAGCAACAAGGACTAACGAAGTAACAGTCTACTAACTAAAGGTACTAACTAAGTTAACTAGAAAATCGAAAATTACACAAATGGTCCCTGAGTTGGACCCCGATTACAAGAAGGGTCCAAAGTGCTTATTAGCAAAAAGCTAAAGAAGCAAAGTTGTAAAGGGGACTTAGGAGAACATTTTTCATAAAAGGAGTATAAGCTGTAGTGGACTGAATAAGCTAAAAATGAGAGCTTTTGGGCTGACAGAAACTTATTAAGCTTATGAGCTTATTTGCTTTTTCTTTGAAGTTTAAGCTACAAAATAAGCTAGAAAACTATAGGAATAAATTACTAGGGCAAGGGTGGCCTAATGATAAGCTATGGTCACTAAATAAGCCCTAAGTTAAGCTGAAATTTAAATAAGCTAGTTTAACAGTTTATAAAAATAAAACAGAAATAGTGGACTTTTAAGCACTAAATAAGCTATACTAAGAAGCTAACTAAGAGATTTAAGCTGCTAAACCTAAAAGGCCTACCTATAAGCTATGTTAAAAAGCACTAATGTCCTATGGCTTAATGGCAAATAAGCTAGAAAAAGGGGGCTGAAACCTGGTGCTCAGCACCAGGGGAGGTACAAATGGTGGCTTAAGGGGCTTTTTGGGCTTATGAAAATAAGCTCATATGAGCCTTTTACCCAAAATCAACCAAGAACAGATTGAAAAGGCATGTAAATGAGCTTAATTCTAAACTTTTAGCTATTAAGGTTGACTAAAACCTGCTGGTTTTTTGGCTTGAAATTTGGAGTTTTCAAAGAAATTGCATACTACACTACTTGATGTTACTTGGTAATTTTAAAATGTGACAGAGCAAAGGGGTCTTCTTTTTAGCTAGTTATGACTAAAATAACACAAGAGAGGTATGCTTAAGCTGTTTAAAAACAGCTTAACTTTTAAGAGCACACTAAAACCCTTTATAGATTATTGACCAGAATATCAAGGGTGCCTCAAAAATTTATTTTTTACTAAAATATTTTGATTAACCTAGCCTAAATAAGCCCACACACTTAGCCAAAGATGGCTGAGTGTGTTTGACCCATAAGCAACCTGTTTTGACCCATTTTACAGTCAAAACCAAACACTCCCTTATTTTATAAAAAATGTATTTTAGCTGATTTTATGGTAAGGAAAGCTTAGAAATGTAATTATAAGTGGGGTTTAATCACTTTAACACACTCTTACATAAGTTTAAACAGAATCAAAAGGTTTATATTAATCTTTAAACTTCGACAGTGACAAACTTCAATTTTTCAAAGAAAAACTCTTAACTTTCATTCAAATTCAAGATATTACAACATAAACTTTTTAAAATACAACTGAAGTACAATAATGCTTAAAAGAAATACTTAAATTAAAATTAAACTAAAACATGGTGCAATTCACTTCGGCTTGCTTTTCTTCCTTTTATAGAGGCTCCCAGCCTTTACTTGGACTTGGGTTGTGTTTCTTGTGAAGTGTAATGTCCCCCCAATCAATCCTAACCCTTGGTTTGCCTTGCATCACTCTCAGCCATGGATGGGGGGTACGGGGTTGAGTGTTTGTGCCAGGGAGAGGGTTATAGGGTTGTGGGTTGTGGGGAAAGGTGAGGGTGAGCTGTGGTAGGTACTTGAGAGGTGGTTTGGGAAGAAAAACCGTGGGAAATGGTAGTTTAGGATTTGGCGGGTACGGTTTGTTGGTTGCAGGTTTAAAAGAAATCTTTGGAGATGATGCAAGTTTGGTCCCCCATGTTTCTTCCTCTTTTCATTTTATTTTGGCCGGGTTTTTAGTTATAATAGAGGTTTAGAAAATAACACAAATGGCCCTTGTGGTTTATAACTAAAAGGAAACAAAAAAGGTTTTGGTTAATTACAACAATGGTCCCTGCTGTTTTATAACTAAAAGAGTTTTAGTTAATTGCAATTTCAGTCCCTGCTGTTTTAACTTAAAAGAAATAAAGAAGGTTTAAGCAATTTGCAACACTAGCCCTTGTGTTTTATTTTCCTATTTTTCTTAATAAAACAACTTTCAAAACTTGGCAATTTTGGTCCCTAAGGTTTATAAAAATTGAATGTGGGCTTTTGTTGGGCTTGGGTTTGTGTTGGGCCCATTGGGCTTGTATTGGGCCCACTGGGTTTGGGTTTGGGCCCAAATAAGTACAGGCTGTATGTTTATTTGGGCTTTTTAAGGCCAATAAGGATAGAGTGGTTTTGTGAGTACAATGCTGAGATTGGCTGTAACTGATAGGATTGGGCCTATCAAATCTTCACAGTCTTTGTCAATTGCACACAAATGGGCTGTTGTAATTGTTGAGGGGCCCATTTGTCTTACACACAGTCATCATAAATATACTATAGGCTTTCCCCTGCCCATCAATGGGTTAAGATGCATTCAGTAGTATTCTTCAGTCCGGCTCACCGGATTGACTGCTGATTCTTCTGTATTGACTCTGATTTTGAGATTTTTGGACTTTGGCCTTGATTTGCACAGTCTTTTCCCATTCATGCTCAGTTTTTTTGTCATTGGCTTGGATTTTCTGTGCTTTTTGATGATATCCACTTCCTGCACAAACAAAAGCAAAATAAAACATATATTTGGAATTTTTGTCTGTTTTTGGTCATTTAAGCTCGTGTTTAGAGGGAAAAGATATGTGTAATTGAAGCCTTACAAATCCCCCAAACTAATATTGTGTTCCTCACACAATGTTATGAAGAAACACGTAAGACCCCGTTTTCAACCATTTTTTGAATTTACACAATACAACCAATATTTTTGGAATTTTCCCTCATTTTTTAACAAGTTTGAAATTTTCTTTATATTAATTCTTAAAACTCAACTGGGAATCATAGAATGAGAAGCGCCCGTAAGTGATCCACGGATGTCCTGACGATAATTTCATACGTCCTCGATTTTTCACTAACTTCCAAGATAAGCAATTAAACAGAACAAGATCATTGTCGATATAAGTTTATATAGTAAAGCTCATACTTATGACTTGTGAATTTTCAACTCCACATGGATAACGATGAATTTGTACTCATTTTAATTTAACCAGTAGACCAACTTATTTTTCATAGTCATATTTCAAAATGAATCTAAGACTCCAAGCAACAACTTATTAAGACGCTCGTAACTTGATTTCGAGATTTAAACTTTTAGAACTTTTTGCAACATTTTTCACACCATCATAATCATAAGTTCCTTAAAGCAGGAATGCGTTACTTATTTGAACCCCTACCTCATGGTTAACGGAGCAGATTATCACAACCAACACCGGATGTTCTGGTATTTTGAAAACCCACCCTGCTACGTAGTGGGAAATCTCTCAACACCTTATTCCTAATGTGGGCTAAGGATTGTGTCTTAGTTTTGAACCCTTCACCTAGACCTTTCTTCCAAGTGAGATATCACGACACACCAAATCTCTAGAAGACAGACGTCTTAGTTAGAACCCCACCTCGTTGCTACGGATGGGATATCACGACACAGCTTTTACTTTGCTCCTAATATCAACTGTTGTTATATGGATGCTAATATGATGATATAATGAAAGTATAACTCTTGTACACACTTGGTTTAAGTATAAAAAGTTCATGTGTAAACATGTTAAAATTAGGGTTTCATTAACAACTTTTGATTAAAGTAAGATTAGAGGACTTATTATCTTGAACACATGGGAAAAATATGAACTAATGGACCTAATATATGTATGACATAAGATATAAGTATTGTAAAGTAGTTGTAACAAGGTGTTGAAGCTTAATGGTACAAAAATCAAGCTTAAAACATGTCTTAATAAAAAACTTCAAACTTTTTGTTTTGATTCGAATTTGGTAACAGCCATATTAGGATTCCAAAATGATAAGAAACTCGAAAATCGGATTTATAACGAAGAAGATACGCTAGTTACGAGTTTACGACGCTAAATACTTTATAAAACAAATTTTATAAAAAGTTACTATTCATGGCAGAAACTTATACTTTGTAAACATCAATAATATGATAAAACTTTCAATTACGAGAACGTGTTCGAAAGAATCGCTAAAAACGGAGCTATAACGAATAAGATACGACATTTACGGGTTTTGCGTTAATAAGTTGTAATCTGTAATGAACAGTAAAAACACTATTCACAACAGAATCTTGAAAACCTAAAAATGTGATTTTATGATCACTCGTCTTAATACGAAAGCGTGGGCGTAAGAAACGCGAGAAACGGACTTAAAACGACAAAGTTATGTCATTTTTGCTAAAGGCGTAATTATAAACGTTTTTACTTTATAAATACGATTTCACTTAAACGATTAGATGGTGATATAGCTATATAGAAATATATGTGTTATTAGTTATCAAAGTGCTATATTACTAGGGAATTTCATAATGAGGCCTCTTCGGATGGCGTATTGACGAGCTGTTGGATTTACGATTTAAAGTGTCCTAGCTCCTCGTACGTCATGTCATGACCTCTTAAATTATGATAGCCCGAACGATGGTACGATGATAACTATATAGGATTATATATGGTAGTTGTTAGACAACGTACATGAATACTGATTCGACCTATATTAACTAGGTTGCATTCGGGCGTTAGCGTGACACGTTTTTATTTGGGATATTTTATTATCAATTTACTCACTCAAGGTGAGTTCATAGCCCCATGTTTTACAATTATTGATTTACAAGTTTTTGGGGTGAGAAACATATGCATGTTTTACAAATTGGACGCAAGTGTACATTTTATCATGATTACGTTTTGCCTAAGTAGCGATAACCCACTATGCCCATGAATCATGAACTGTCAATTACTGGAATGTGAGCGCGAATGATTATAGATAGATCTATTTGGGATTGACCTCCCCGTTCGGGTGACTAGCTATCACTGGAAACGAACGTATATCATGTCGGATTTTGGATGTTACGGGTTGAACATCGTCACGGGCAATGTAGGCAATATTTATATATTGTATTCATTTATGTCGAGCTTCGGTGTCATGAGCTTAGGAAAACGTAATTACATTTTGTGATGTCTGCATCTGTTGCATTATCACGGGGAAAGTCTTGCGGTCCTGCTTATACATTTACATAAACCTATGAAATTCACCAACTTTATGTTGACGTTTTTTCCGGAGGTCGAGGAGAAGAGTTATCGTAGAGCAAACTTTCCAAAAACAGAATATCACCTTCCGGGTCAAATTCAACTTCATCAATTCCTGGTGGAATTGAATGGATGCCTTCCAGCACCTCATCATTAATTCGATCTACCTTAGTCGAAGCAATTTCTTCATCAAGATCAAAGAGAGGATTAGAGAAAATGATAAAATTCTCTTTTGGAATGTCCTCCTCGGAAAATGACTCGTCACTTAAGGTAAAATCTTCATCGATATCGAAGAGAGGGTTGGAGAAAGTAAAATCATGATTCTTTGAAGAATCATCATATGGAGGCAAATCACACTCATCGTCGGAAAAATCCTCGAACTCAATTGGGGTTGGGACAAGGTTCTCGACACTAGACTTTATGAATTCGTCCGATTCCGTTGCCGGAATAGTGTCAAGATGCTCGTCCCCCAAACTTAGAGAGTTAACGGGCTCTTTGGTTGGTGATTCGGGTGTGATTGCAATGGTATAGTCCTCGTCATCATCATTATCACAGTAGACGAGAGGGCGATTCCAAGCCGGAGTATTGATGTACTCAGATAGCTCGTCACTTATGATTTTCACATCTTGAACAAGTTTGCTAAGCAATTCTTGCACTTCCTCGGATTGAGCGTGCTTAACTTCAAAAAAGTTGTCCCAAGCTTGCAATAGAACCTTAGGCGTTTTCCCAAAAGAGATACGATTAAACTTTTTGAGAAAGCTTTCAATCGATTTCATTAGGTCCTCTTGGGCTTGCAAAGCTTCCATGCTCATTGGTTGAGGAGGTTGATGATTGACGGAAAATTGCGGGGTTTGAAGTTGGTCAAAACCGAAAGAATGAGAGTTTTGACTCATCGGTTGACATTCAATAGTCGCATGAGGACCCCTACAATTTTCACAGCAAAGATTTTGCTGTTGAAGATTATGCAAATCTTGCGGGGAATTGAAATCAAGGCTGTAATCTGGCTCTGGATAGATAAACTGGCTTTGAGGTGTACAGCAGTGACAATATTGAGTATCGTTCCCGCAAAATTCACACAAGATTTGCTTAGAGTGTGTGGGGTGGTGAGAGAAACTTGGAGATTGATCAAAAGAGTACGGAGTTGAAAAATCGATTTGATTTCCATTTCCATAAGTACAACTAAGACAAACTCCATCAATGAGACGACAACCGCACTGTTGGCACGTGCACGAATAACAATAAGAGTTATCCGTCGGTTGTCCACACCCTACACATTCAAAACAGAGATAAGACTCCATCAGAATTAAACAAATAAGAGGGACAAGAAAAGAATTAAACGGTTAAGAGGAAAAAGAAGATTATTTTTTTTGTTTTTCGGATTTATTAACAACATAATTCACAATTGGACAAAATCAGATAAGAGAACTTAAGCCAAATAATCGATCTTACTTCACGGTAGCTCTCACAATGAAAAACGCACAGGTGAGCGGAGGAGTAGGAATAGCGCGAAGCTTATTTCTCCTTTCGGGTCGTAGTTCGTTGGAACAACCCTCCTTATACCCACTTTATAGTTTGTTTATCAAAATGAGGTGAGCCGTATATCGTAAGTGACACAGAAGGCAAGTTTTAAATCTTTTGTTCGAGTTGGGAACTCAATAGTTCACCGGAACTTATTATGATAATACCTCAGTTGAGAATATTATATTTTGGTATTTTACCAATTAGTGAATTTTAATTTTTATGGACAATTTTTTTTTTTATTTTTAATATGATAATTATACTAGAAAACTGAAAAAAAATATTTTTGTACTTTTTTTTTTTTTTTTTTAAGAAAATATTCACAGATTTAGATACAAATTGTCAAACGTAGCGATATTCGTTTATAACCTCCCCGGCAACGGCGCCAAAAATTGATTCGCAGAAAACTTACACCTTTTTATGTATCAATAAATATAAATACATATATAAAAATACACAACAAGGATCAGGATCCGCGAGACCAAGAAAACCGGAAGCAGTATAGAGTGTTCCCGGGTCGTTATGTCCCAACGAGGCTGAAATGGAAAATCGCAAGACGATTGATGATTTGTGTTTGAATATGACAAGAAATGTGAATATGATTGGGAACTAAACTTAATGAGCAAATGTACATAAAAATAAGCAAAGAAAATAAGCTAGAACAAGAATAAAAGCTAGGAATGGCAAAAACACTTAAAACTTTTACACTAAGACACAAATAAGCTCAAATAAACTTAAGACAAATCAAATAAGCTAAACTAACTCTAAATAAGTAAATACAAAAAGCAATTTAAGCTAAATAAAATAAGATAAGCTCAACAGTACTAACAACAGTACTACCAGTATTAACTACCAGTACTAACTTAGAGTTAGTACTGCTAGTTATAAGTTAGTACTGTTAGCTAAAGATTAGTACTGCTAGCCTTAACAAAACACAATTAAACAAGAAATAAGCAAATAAGCTAAAACAGAAGATTAACTATTCAAAATGAGCAATTAAGCATAAGAATAAGTACCCAGAATAGACTATAATGATAAATAAGCTAGAAAACTAAAACTGATTAACTCTTAAAATTATTTTAAAAAGACATATAAGTTCTACTGAAAACAGTACACTAAAATAAGCTTAATCTACTTTAAAAAGCTAAAGAAATCTTAAACAAGCTGAAATAATAAGCTGATAAGCTAAGTTGAACAACCAGTACTAACAGTTAAGACTAACAGTACTAACTTGGAGTTAGTACTGGTAGTGTTAAGTTAGTGCTGTTCCTAAAATGAACTAGCAGTACTAACTAACAGTTAGTACTGCTTGTGTAGAGTTAGTACTGTTCTGAGAATGAACTAGCAGTACTAACTTGGAGTTAGTACTGCTTGTTCAAAACAGCCTTTAACTTTTCCAAAAATCATTTTTATTTCAAACTAATTAAAAACAGATTAACAACTAACAAAGTAAAACACTTATAAGCAATTTTCAATCCATAATAAGCACTTAAGATAGCATGAATTAGTCTAGCAGTATAAACTTAAAACCAACAGTTGTATTAAGTAAACTAGCAGTTCTGCAATAGAATAATAAAGTAAGAAAGAGAGACTAACTACACCCTTGCTCAAAACATGGTCAACAAAGAATTACAAGCTCTAGCTTTATAAACAAGCTAGTGAGAGTCATAAGCCCATCCAACTGGCTATCATCCTTAACATAAGCTGTGTATAATGAGAGAGTGATTTTTGTGATTTTCTCTTAACTACTTAACTTTTTAAACTTACTTAATTAAAGCAGCTTATAAACAAGCTGTGTTGAGAGCTTTTTAAAACACAAACAAAACAATGAAGAAACTTAACACTTGAAATGGTAAATTGACTTGAAAACTCAAACTTGCATTAAAACTTGAAAATGTTACAAAGCTGAAAGTAAAAGCTGTAAATGACTTAAAAACTAAAATTATTTAAAAACTACTGATTACTATAGTTCTAACCTAGATGCCTCAAAGGCTTACAAAAAGCTCTATATATAGCCGAAGTATTGGACTTGCATCTTGTGCTTCTTTGGAGAGATAAAACCAAGTGTGCTAGTTGTGTGAGGTGAATCTAAAGCAAATCCCAGCCTTTGATTTCTTTTGAGCTTCTTTGGAGACAATCTCAGCCATCGAAATGCTTTGGGAATGGAGAGGGATTGCCAACATGGACTTTATAAAGCTGGGGGGTAGTAGTAGGGTGTTGAGTGATTTTTGCAGAGAAGTATGGGAGCAAAAACAGGGTGCTGGCTGGTTTTGGTATTGGCGGGAAGAGTGGGAAAAGGGTTTATACAAGTTGGGTTGTGACAGAGAGAGGTTGAAGATGATTAAGGGAATGTTTGGTTTGTGTACAAGAAAAGCCCCTCCACATTTTTCTTCTTTTCATTCTCTTTTTCCCTTTTCTTTCTCTTATAACTCAAGTTTCCCAAATTGGCATAATCAGCCCCCGTGGTTTATATAACTTAGGGGTTTGGCATTTTTGACCCCTCAAGTTACATTTTTCTTTGCTTTTTCTTCTCGGAGTAGACTTGACTTTGATTTGGCTTCGTCTTCACACACTTTTCTATCCCGTGTCCTGTTTTGTCGCTTTTTGCTTGGTTTTTCGTCTTTTTGTGAGATATCCGTTCCTGCACAACACAATTAGCAAAACAAGCATATATTTGGCATTTTGAGTCTGTTTTTGGTTATTTTAGCTCGTTTTTAAAGGTAAAAGGTATGTGTAATTAAGCACATACCACCTAACGACTAAAGTTGAAAATGTAAAAAAAACTAAGGTTAAAATTAAAATGTTCGAAAGTTAAACAAACTTGTAACAACTAGAAAGAAACGATGGTGCCATTCTATAAGAATCAAACTTGTTCCAGGTTATGAATTGACGATTGATGATGAATTTTGAAATGATTAACACTCTCGATGTATCACAAAACCACTTTAGCAAGTGACGCGTTGATTGATTTTTCAAATCGATTTTTCTATTCAATCGGTGAGATAGTAACTCACTGGTTCACTCTTATCGTGCTGTCTGCTTTGAGACGTTCCGATAATGAGAACATGCTGAGTTTGATGAATCTAATGCATATGTGTTAGAAAGATTCTATACTTCAGCTGGAAATCCTGTCAAGGAGATTCTTCTTAAATTGAATCTACCTGATCACAGGTCGATCCTCACGGATTCGAAGGTTACTCCAACCAAACACGGGCGAATGACAAAGCCATATTCGTCCCCCCGCTTTATTGCTAACTGTTTTAATGCAGGATACTTAAAGATGGAGGTGAAGGTACCTGATTCCAGCTGACTCACAAGATTCATAGCCACATGCTCATACCCGACCGACAAACATAAAGACATCATGAAAGCTCAAGTACATGTTTCAAGACTTCCGCTACTCTGATACCGTACGTCTTTCTTGAAGTGACAAAGTATTAAAGTCAAAGAATTTCAAAGAAGTTTTTGTCACTCTGATACCGAACGTCTTTCTTGAAGTGACGAAGTGTTATAGTTAAAGAACCTCAAGAAAGATGCAATATTAAAGCTTTTCAAGATGACATATCAAGAAAGGTATGGGCATGTCAGTCTAGAAGTCACAAGTTCACAAGATGGCAAAAGATCATAAGATGACGAATAGAGATTATGATTGGATGGTGATCTCAAGAAGCTCAAGGATCACATACAAGTTAAAGTCAAAGGAATGTGCTCCAGCCTAAAAGTCAAGGTCACTACAACATATTCACAAGAAGAAGAAAAGAAAGAAATTTAAGTCTGCGAACACAAGAATGAAGACTCAGCATAATATGCTAGGTTTAAGTTTTTGTAACATGAAGTGACCTCCCTTAGGGGGAGATTTTTAGGAATACGAAATTTCTAGAAAAGTCTCGGTCACTTCGTAGATATCGGTAGTTAGCTCGTCAAGTTAATATTTGGAAACTTACTTAGGTAGTTAGACCAAGGCCCATGGATAAGTCCATTAAGCCAAGGCCCATCCGCCCCTTGTAAGTATATATACACCTCTCCATGCCTTGGAGAGGCGGTTGGTTGGTTGGTTGTTCATTTTTCACACATCATAATACATTTCTATCTTATGTTTACTTTCTCTCTCTAAGTGTTCATCCAACCCTTTCCCTCTAATCAAGTATCTTAGGAAGAAGTACCGCCTAAGTCTTAAGAATGATATGCCGCCTCAAGATAAGTAATCACTGCACTAAATAAATAAACCAACGTTTTAATTAGATTAATAATGGTTAATACAGTTTTCTTATATTTGGCTAGACCACTCTTTTATCTTCTGTTAATTTACTTGCGTGTGTTTTAGTGTCTTAAGTTGATTTTAGTCACCACAAAACCCGTGCCAGTCTCTCAGACTAAAACCCCCTTATCCGTTAGATTTAGGATTAACATAGGTTTAGCATAGGTTTAACATAGAATAGAATTAACTTAGTTTAGACAACCAAAATATTAATAAATTGAAAGATTATTTCTCGCTCTTAGTGATCGACACCCTAGTTACCACGAAACTCCCATCTGACCGGGTACACTGCCCGTTAAAGTGTTGTTTTTGGTTAAGTCAAAAAAATATAAATTTAAACTTGAAACATAAATTACAACCACACAACGACATATCAGTATTCATGGCAAGTTCAATATGTGCTTTTGGCATCACATGTATGTGCAAGTCTTGAAGGAGAAATGGTCATCTTGTGATGATACTTTACGACGTGGGATGGTAGAAGACAAGAAAGGGGAGAGTGACTTGACCAAAGATACATACACATAGTAATGGAGGGTTTACTAGGCAAAAAGGTACTTGTTGATAAACCCATAAGGGTGGCCGGCCATTTTGGTGGTTTATGGGGAAGGAAAAGTTTACTTTGAAGTGTCAAATACTTGTTTATATATTACCTCAAGGTGGTGGAGGTATTGGGTAAGTTGTGCATGCATGCATGCATGTATGTAAATGCAAGTTTAGTCGACTTACGTAAAAATTGTAAAACCGAATGCAAATGACTTGTAAAATATGCTCATGAGTATAATAATATACTTATTATATGTAGACTAAACTTAGTCTAGAGTTGACATGCGTTCAAAGACGTTCTTGTTGTATGCGGGATAACTTCCCGGTTATATGTTAAAGCAAGTTTTCACACGTTTAGAATAAAATGTTCAAGTTTATAAATAAATGTTTAACCAAAAATTGTCAGTTGTCACATCTCTCTCTCTCTCTCTCTCTCTCTCCCTGTGTGTATGTTTTGAATGTGTGTGTAAATTACGCGTTTGCAACTGTGTTTGTTTGTGTCAAGTTGTAAAAGTTATAAGTTTATTTTCTTTTCACTCAAACAAAAAGTTTGGAATCAAATACTATAAAGTTTATGAGTGGAAAATTAATATTTAGTTAATTGAATTATGATGCTAAAATGGACGCCCTTTTTTATTTCAAGTGGTTGGACCCACATCTATGGGCAAATTTATTTACAAGCTAGGAATCCCGTATACATAGGGGCGGATGCGTGTGCATACCATGGGGGCGGTGCCCTTCATGGCTAGTCTGAGAAGATGAGATTTTAGCGTATTTCTTTTCGATTTTGATCTTTTTTCGAAAGTACCCCTTATCAAAAACTCAAATTGCCCCCCACGCACATACTAAAACCCAACATTCAACACTCTAAAACCTTACAAATCCTTCATCCCTAAGTAAGAATATTCGATTTATCATTTCGATACTAGCTTTTTTCGCATTTTGTTGCTATTGTCAAAAAGAAAAAAATTTGCCCCCCGCAACCGATTTTCCTAGTTCCGCCACTACGTATACAACTACTTTGTGCAAAAAAACTTTGTGCAAAAAAACCAAAGCATAGAAAGTAAAGTAAAGTAACTCCCAATATCCTCTTCCACGGGTTATGGGTCCCAATACCGTTGCACGGTGTATGGGGGAGGTTGAAATCAATGGTTCTCCGTTAACCTTATCAATAAACATATCATACACTAATCACATAACATTCCCTCTCAACTATTCAAATGGAACAACCTTCTGATAGGTGAATGAATTCACCATCTAGCATTGAATATGTTGAATTGATTGATCGAAGAGATTATAAGCATTCCTAGATTCTAATGGGAGTTCAATGTGCCCAAGATGAGAATTTTGTTGTATAGTCTTTGTCATAATACTATAAGTTGTTATTATATATGGTTTCTATGATTAGGATGCTTCTCTCTCCCCCTCCCTCTTTTTCCCTCCCTTTCTCTCCCTCCCTCTTTCCATCCCTCTCTCTCTCTCACTCCCTCTCCCTCTCTCTCTCTCCTCCTCTCTCTCCCCCTCTCTCTCCCCTATCCCCTTATTATCTCCCATCCTTATCTTCCCTCTCTTCCTCACATCATCTCTTTCACCCTCTCCCTTCTTCCCCCTCCCTCTCTTTCACTCTCTCCCTTCTCATTCTTCTACCCTCACCCACCCTCTATCCCTTTTCTTCTCTTCTCTATTCTTCCTTTCTCTCCAT
>BQNB010005040.1:18127-48127 GCA_026074375.1 Tanacetum coccineum | reverse complement strand
AACAGTCCTGTTGGGCCTAAGACTACTCATTTCTGGGGTCCAGTAGCCAACTGGGGATTTGTCGCTGCGGTACGCTTTTTTACAACATATCTTTATGGCTCTTTTTTAGTTAATGTGATTTTGTTTTACAAGAATTTTTCAATTAAAATTTATTATTGGTGTAACATGACAGGGTCTGGTGGACATGCAAAAACCGCCAGAGATGATATCGGGCAACATGACTGCAGGTTGGTCATCCCTCATCTAAATGAATTTGCTTATGAAGGTTAAGATTGTCATTTACCCCTCTCATGTTTTGGTGCAGCTATGTGTGTGTATTCTGCATTATTCATGAGGTTTGCGTGGATGGTGCAGCCACGTAACTATTTACTTCTAGCATGTCATGCCTCAAATGAATCGGTTCAGATGTATCAGTTATCACGTTGGGCAAAGAGTCAAGGGTAAGCTACTTTTGAGCTTTAAAGGAAATGTATAAAAGTTGCCCGGAACATCCTAAAGTGTTTATAAGCTTCTAAATCATTTTATTCTAACAAAGATCATTATTTTGAACACGTTTTGAAATCATATTTAATTTATGAATTATTTTGGAAAAAGATGGATAAGAACATTCTTGAAGGGTCAACCCAATCCATCTGACCTGAACTTGTTAGTTGTTACACAACTATTTGACCCACCCATTTTGTTGGGTCAATCCTTCCTACAAAGTTCACCTTTTCAGTTTAAGTCGGTTCAGTCCCAAACTGGACATAATCCGGTCTTCTTTTTTGTTCGAAAAACAGAAACATAAAGTAATGCTGTTAAAAGTTTGATAGAAAAAGGTTCAGTTCGGTTTTTAGTTCTACCAAACTGAGAACCATACCAAACATAGCTGGTTCTGTTCTTTGGTTTTATTGCTCCAGGCCAAAATCTGTGCAACCCTGCGTACTTATTTTTACCTTTTGTTTTGTACCGAAGGTATTTGCAGCAGAAGGAAGACAAGGCTCCATCAGCTTGAACCACGTCTTCTATTTTCATCCTTTTCTGGACTCGATAATTGTGTGGTAATTTTGGTTATATTGTTCTTCGAATATCAATGTAATTGTTATACTATAACTAAGCTAGCTTGGAAGCTGCATTCACAATCTTGATCCCGTTGATAGTTATAATGATGATGATGATATTCTCATTTGTTTGACATATGTTTTCAATAAAAATCGATGTTTTCTTGATTTACCATCATCATGTAACAATAACAAAGGGTTGTAAAGCCTCAAATTGTGAGTTTTAGTTACCTTTTGTTTCATTGTCAAGGGACCCGTTGGTCATTCTTTTACTAAAAAAGTTGTGATTTACAAATAGTACGTAAAGCTCTTGTATATGTTTTAGTCTCGTTACTATGTATGTGTATGTACGTACAGCTAGACATGAATGGCGACTTGTTCTAGGGGACCAACAAACATGTGTTTAAGAGAACGCTAAATCGAACTTGTTAGTGACAAATTTTGTAGATTAAGTTGTGCCCAATTTCTAAAATAGCAGAAAACTAGTTTTGCCCATGTGGAAAGTGTGATTCGCATGAATAATCCTTACCCTTTCCTGAACGATAAAAGAGACGTTGCATTTTGATATAAGACTCCTAATGCAAAGTGTGATTCACATGGAGGTGGTTTTGTCATCCGTAAAACTTTCATCGTTGTGTGCGTGAGCGTACTGTGGGATATGCTTGTGTTTGAGTGAGGCATATTTGTGTGGTCGGTTTGGTGTTGACTACTTGCATGTATTTGATGGTTGGTTAGGTGAAAAAGTGAATGTTGATGTAGCGGTGGTGATTTTGGTCACCTTTACGTCTCGTCTAATAAGGGTATGCTAAAAGCCTGTTAGCATGTTTGTTGACTTGCAGTCCCTATCCGTTTAAGGGGTTTATAACCTATTGTGATACGACCCGATTAGGGAGGTACCGATAGTTAGCACCACTTTAAGCGGATGTTTGCTCCTAAGAAGTTAAGAAGAGGAAGAGAGATGTATTTGACTCGAAAAGAACTACTATTCTCATTAATTGAATCGGCTTAAATAGCCACACGAAACAAGGGATAAACACAAATACGTTCCTAGATGATAAAGGTTAACAATGACTATTCCTATCACAATGACTCAATAACAATTATCCTAAACAAGATAACATGAAAATAGATATCCCAGTGTTTCACAAAATTCTTGTGCCACACCGATGCAACTGACGCCCTTGACGTGCGCCGAGGTTCTCGAACAGCTGGCGTATCATTCCCCGTTCCTTTAAAAATGACCTTGTCCTCAAGGTCATAAGCTGGATAAGCATTCTGAAACTCTGACAGCCATTCCCACGTAGCCTCCTCGGGAGACCTTCCAGCCCATTGTACTAACACTTGCTGCTCCATTCTTCCACCGCGCAACACTGCCCGTGTTCCACATATAGCAACGGGTTCCTCAACTAGATGCCCTTTCGTACTTCCCTCAGGAATAGGTGTGACTTTGAAGGTATCACTTCCAGAAAATAGTTTAAGAAGGGAAACGTGAAACACTGGGTGCATTTTACTATCAACAGGCAAGGCTAAGCGATAGGCCACCTTACCCACACGCTCCACTACTTCAAATGGCCCATAGTATCGTTTAGCGAAATGGTTGGATACTCGTTTAGCCAAGGTGAGCTGACGGTACGGTTGTAGTTTGACTAGCACCTTATCACCAATGCTAAACTCAAGTTCCCGACGCTTACGATTAGCTTTCACTTCCATCCGGTTCTTGGCGGCTAAGAGGTTGTCTCGTAGTTGTCGCAACAAAGCATCCCGTTCACACAATGCATCATCCACAACCGCAACCTTCGAGGTTCCCGGGGGGTAAGGAACCACATCCATGGGAACTTTGCCATATAAAGCTTGGTATGGTGTCATTTTGATGCTACTATGATAAGTAGTATTGTAACAATACTCAGCCCATGGAAGGAAACGAACCCAATGAGTAGGATGATCCGTGACCATAGCACGCAAAACATAGAAGTATCCCAAACAGCTATAGTTCCACCTGACTTTCCATCACATTTCTTCAATATATAATCAAAAGAAAAGTTTTTCCATAAAGCTTTAATCAAGAATTTATCATCTTTATTGATCAAAGTTTCTTGTAACTGTTGGATTATGGTTGTCGGATAGCACGTATACGTTACGAATATGTGAGCCTATTGGGGGCATACGCGTTAAGACACGAAGAGTACGTTTATTAAATACTTAATATTCATTTATTATTAAGGATTTAATATGCTTCACGTTGATAATCAACCGTTAGTGACGGGCTTCCCGTGATGAAATCCATAGAAAGATCCTCCCACACAACCGTTGGTGTAGCTAGCGGCTGTAAATAGCCCCCTATTGCTTGTGTCGAGTATTTGGTTTGTTGACACACGCGACATTGTTTAACATACGCTTCTACGGCTTTACGCATACCCTTCCAATAGAAAACAGCCGAAAGACATCCATCTGCTCTCTTGACACCTCCGTGACACGAACTAGGCGGGTCGTGATTACTCCCGCAACAACAAGGGTTTTAATTTTAGATTCAGCCCGACATAATTGCGATCTTGAAATAATCCACCTTTCATTGTTGGGGCGAACTCTACCCTACCGCGGCGGTTCCCGTATCCAACTGGCGATGTATCATGACCAAATCTGCCAAGGTACTGTTCTCTGCCTTAAGGTCACTCAGAAACGCAGTCAGTGGTTGGCTCAAATGCATAAATGATGCCGTCAGAGATTCACTATCCTTAAATATGCGAGAAAATGCATCAGCAACGATATTTTGAGCCCCTGGTTTGTACTAAATGCTGAAATCAAAGCCCAACATTTTTCGCACATATTTTTGCTGAATCGGGGTTTGGATTACTTGTTGCAAAAGCTCCTTAATACTTCGATGATCCGTCCGGATAATAAAACGTCGCCCAAGTAAGTATTCCCGCCATTTAAACACGGCTTCCACAATTGCAAAGAGTTCCTTCTGGTAGGTCGCAGCCACTTGCATTCTAGGCCCCAACCGATGACTAAAGTAGCAAATAGGTCGGTCATTCTGCAGCAAAACCGCACCAATACCTGCATCCGCGACATCCGTTTCAACAATAAAAGTTTGATCAAAATTGGGCAAGGACAATACGGTCGTCATCGTCAACTGTAGCTTAAGTGACTCAAAAGCCGCTGCCTCGGCCTCGCCCCATCGAAACCCGTCTTTGCGTAGTAAATCAGTTAACGGAGCAGCCATAGCCGCATACCCCTTTATAAAACGCCGGTAATACCCAGCGAGCCCAACCCCGCACTTGTCGCTGCGTTTTAGGTGTCGGCCACTCACTAACGGCCGCTATTTTCTTTGGATCCACCTCCACGCCAACGCCCGAAATTATGTGACCAAGGTATTCCAAAGTGGATGCTCCAAACGCGCACTTTGACCGTTTCACATAAAACTGATGTGCCTATAAACAAGATAAGACACACTTCAGATGCTCCATATGAGCCGTAAGTGAGGCACTATAGATCAATATATCGTCAAAGAAAACGATCACAAATTTGCGTAAGTAAGGGGAAAACAACCGATTCATTGTGGCCTGGAAAGTAGAGGGCACGTTGGTAAGCCCGAATGGCATAACCAAAAATTCATAGTGTCCGTCATGGGTGCGAAAAGCCGTCTTGTAAACATCACGGTCATGCACACGAATTTGATGATAGCCCGCCCGCAAATCAAGTTTAGTAAAGATAACCGCTCCCCCAAGTTCGTCGAACATCTCATCGGCATTGGGTATCGGAAACTTATCTTTCACCGTGACCTCATTAAGGGCCCGATAGTCCATACAAAAACAATAACTGCCGTCTTTCTTTTTAACAAGAAGAACATGAGACGAAAACGGGCTTTGACTAATTGGATTTCTCTCCCGTGGTTAACAGTCTCCTTTAACCCAACATTTCCATTTCCCTTTTTGATTAGTGCGGTTATCGATACGGGTTTCAACATTAACCGGCTTCGTATTAGGTAACAAATGAATTCGGTGATCAATGACCCGATGGGGCGACAAAGAAGTAGGTACCTGAAATAAAGAATCAAAACAGAGCAAAAGTTGCTCCAAGTCCGGGTGCGTTGTGCCAGCCTCAACCGTCGACGCGACCCCGTCATCCGTAGATAAGTGGTTGCATATTCATTTACACACCATAAACGTCATCCGATATCAAGCCAACGCAGCTTATGGTTAAGACTTATAAGTTTCATGCGAGGATCGCATCGCCTTTCAAACCTATAGGGTGTACTTGCAGGGTATAATTCCAATATGTCTGAAGTGCATAGTCATGAGTCACCTTACCAAGTTTTTGTAGCCACTGGATTCCCAAGACCACATCGAGCCCTTGCATTGGCAGAGCATATAAATCAACTTCAATTGCTAGCCCTTGCATACCAAGCTTGACTTGAGTGCACAACTTTTCACACAATAAGGTCTCCCCACTCCCGATATACACCTTAAACGCCTTGGTTGTTTGTACCGGTAATTGCATTTTTTCAACAATATCAGGACGAACAAAATTATGTGTACTACCGTTATCGATTAACACATGGACGTTACCTGATCCAATCGACCACTGAAGGGACCGAGGGCTCCCTTGTCCTATCAACGAATTTAAAATAGAGATGTCTCCACTCTCCACAGCATCGGTAGTAGGATCGGTATCAGCTTCCCCATCCGCCTCGTCCTCAGTCATGAGCAACAAAAATTTCGCCGGGCATTTATGACCCCGGGCCCATTTATTGTCGCAGTTAAAGCATAACCCCTTGGTAAGGCGTTCCTGTCGCTCGACGGGTGAAATCCACTTAATGGCAAGTGGTTTAGAAGTAGCCGCTCCTGGTTGTGTTGGTGTGGGTAACAAAGGAGGTTTATTGGCATTGACCGCGGTTGCAACCCCCACCGAACGGGCATTAGAGAAGCGTGACCCACCTGAGCTTGTCCCCGCCTTCGTAGCCGTACCTGACATTGCCGATGCCTGGTCATCCAAGCGCGCTTCAGTAACACGGGCCAACGCAAAAGCGTCGCCCAATGTGGTTGGTTTGGCCACCAACAACTCCCGTTGTAAGTGAAGTTTGAGGCCCGAGATATAAAAGGATATGAGCAGGGATTCGGGAATATCCGTCACCCGGTTCATCAATTTTTCAAAATCCCGCTGGTAATCCTCGACCGTACCAAGTTGCAGCAGTTTTGATAAAGCCCCTTGCGGGTCTTCAAACTTAGAAGGTCCAAAACGATCCCGAACATTCTCCACGAACCGTTCCCAATCAGTGATCAGCCCATTCCGCGACATCCAACGAAACCACTCCGCCGCCGCGCCTTCGAGATTAAAACCCACAATCCGTAGACGTTGATCCGCTGGTGCGTTGAGTAAAGTGAAGTATTCCTGAATAGCGAAGAGCCACGCATCCGGATCTGCCCCTGTAAATTTGGGAACATCCAAACGCATTGATCGAGGTAATAAACCTTGATCACCACCACCACCACCACCACCACCACCACCAGGCGGTTTTCCGATAAGCAACCCCCGCGTTGCTTGCAACTCAGCACGCAAGGTATCAACTTGAAGTTGAAACGCCGCAGCTTGTTGTTGAGCCAAGGTTTCGGCTCTATCTTGTTGCTCCTTAAGCCATCCTCGCACCATTTGTTCATCCATGAGATCAATGAAAGCACCAATTGATACGACCCGATTAGGGAGGTACTGACAGTTAGCACCACTTTAAGCGGATGCTTGCTCCTAAGAAGTTAAGAAGAGGAAGAGAGATGTATTTGACTCGAAAAGAACTACTATTCTCATTAATTGATTCGGCTTAAATAGCCACACGAAACAGGGGATAAACACAAATATGTTCCTAGATGATAAAGGCTAACAATGACTATTCCTATCACAATGAATCAATAATAATTATCCTAAACAAGATAACATGAAAATAGATATCCTAGTGTTTCACAAAATCCTTGTGCCACACCGGTGCAACTGACGCCTTTGACGTGCGTCGAGGTTCTCGAACAGCTGGCGTATCATATTGGTTTCGGTTTATGTTTTATATGTTCTTTTTTTTGGCTTAATTTGAAACTTTTTGGCTTATATAAACTTATCATGTCATAACAAGCTTATATAAGATGGAAATTTTCAAAATAAGCTACACAAAATGAGCTTATGAAACATAAGCTGAAAACCGCATAAGCTATAATCCCGATATATAAGCTTAAACAAACACCCATTATCCATTTTCCAGACTTTGAGTGGTTAAATAATAGAGGCGTGTTTTTGCAGACTTTTAGTCCCTATCCATATTATAAATTTTGAGTGTTTAAAAACAATAAAGAGACATCAAGTTAAGGGACTCAAAACTAGTTGATTAGACTGCCATTATGGGAGGTGCTATGCATTATCACGCGTGGTGACTATTACATCGGGTCATCATCGCGTGTGGTCTATGGTATTTTGGCAAAGGTTTGGTGGTCACCGCAACCTATCGAGTGCATCATATCTAATTCCGATTGGCAACCTCTTCCCCCTCCTTAAACGACTAGTTTTTGGAAAATGTAATTTTTTTTAATTTTATCATTTTGTGTAAAGCCAAAATGTATTTTGGTACCTTAAACTTGGTTAACCGAGTTTTTTTACTAATCTAAATTTTTCATGGGCGATGTATCACCTTGAACTTGTAAACTCGATTATAAGTGGGCCTTGACTGGGTCACATGTTGTCATGTGACTTATTTGCATTATTTTTTTTAACGAAAGAAACGATAGTTAGGTTTCACCACTTACTTATTCTTAGATGTAAACATCTTACAATGTCAGACATTATACATGTCGTCGCTAAAGGTTTTGGTCAAAGACGGGGTTAAAAAAGTGAGTTTTTTTTGTCGTTTAGTTGACCTTTAGCGATGACATCCGTCGTCGCTAAAGATCTCCAGTCGCGATAAGTCCAAATTGGCGTAGTGTTAATTTTCGTCGTGATTGAATGATGTGTTTAGCGTAACGATTAACGGTTTGTAAGATATTTATATTTTTAAAATAATGTGCGACAAATACTAACATCCGCAATGTCTAAAAATATATGAATTTACAACCTCTTTAATCTAAGACTACTTGTAATGGTAATCTTTTTACGCGGCAAGATGGGTGACGATGAGTGGTGGTTACAAAACGAAAGAACTAGCAAAAATCAAATATAAAAAGAAAAGTTACAAAACGGACCTTTAAGTTTTAACTATTTACGATTTTTTTGTATAATAAATTTTATTTATCAAATATATAGCGCATATCTACCGTTCATTCAGATAAAAAAATACCATCGGAAAGATCTTCAAATTGCGAACAAAACGAGCTTAATATTACAATGCTTATGACATAGGCGCTATTTTATAAAAAATGTTGAAGTTTAATATAAATAAAAAAATAAAAAAATTTACAAAACGTACCCTCAACTTTTAGCTATTTACGATTTTCTTATATAATAAACTTTATTTCTCAAATATATAACACATATCTACCGATTCATTCAGATCAAAAAATACCCGCGAAAAGATAATTGAATTGCAAACAAACGAGCCCAATATTGCAATGCTTCTAACATACGTACCATTTTATAAAAAAACGTTGAAGTTTAATGTATATATATTTTAAAAAAAACTTTCAAAAACACCCTAAACTACCTAATAACTTTAAAATAAACGACAGAGGTCAGAAACGTACTATTATATGAAAAGTTAAAATTATATAAATAGTCTACACTTTTTTTTTGACATTTACGACTGTATTTAAAAACAAATTTCACATATATATTTATATTTATATACATACTAAAAGTCGCCCGCTCACCCAAAAATCCAAGTCACGCCGTTTTGGCCTTTCAAGCCCCGTTAACGTTTATGAATTTTAATAAGTAAATACATTTAGTATATGATTCCAGGTAGCCCCGCTGCAACGCGTGGGCTCATTCCCACTGTCAGAAAAAATTATGCCCCGACGCAACGCGCGGGCTATCCTGCTTATTTAGAAATATTATAATCACTACGAGATTAGAGCCACGTTTGATTAGGATTCTCTGATCAATTTTTTTACGTAAAAGCGTGCATTAATTTGCAAGTTACTGTCATTTTAGCGTCACATTAGTTTTTTTCATTTAACCCGTTAATTCACAGGTCAATATTTTATAAGTGTTAATATAAATAGTAATTTTTATTATCAAACTTTTATTAGTTTTGTTGTTACATTAGTTTACTCTTTTTCAAAAGGAAATTTTCTTAAAATTATATACCAACAAAATTAGTGTCTTTTATACATTTAACATATCATTTATTTACATAATATCATAAATTAATTTTTTATATAAACACTATTCAACGATTTTAAATTTTGGATCCCGTGAATTTCACGGGTCAATAAACTAGTTAAGAAATATAATAATCACTATGGGAGTAGAGACACGTTTGATTAGGATCCTTCGATCAATTTTTTTACGTAAGAGCGTGCAGTAACTTGCAAGTTACTGTCATCTTAGCGTTACATTAGTTTTTCCTATTTAACTTACAACTAACTAACACAGTTAAAAACACTATCCCCAGCAACTTACATTTTTAGGACTCATTATACCCAATCAAAACACAAACTCATCACAAAAACTAATTAAATAAATTAAAAAATAACAAAGAAACACAATCCATGGCTCGTTGAATAACAACGAGTCATCCAACGCACACCAACTAACTCATCAAGTGATGCAGTAACTTGCAAGAAACTTGATGCCACGTAAGATTAACGAGCCAAACTCGTTATTGTAACCGATGCTCTAATAACCTATTTCTAATGCGTCAACATCAACATTTCTTTCTTTCTTCTACGTATATAATAATAACAAATACTATAATTAGATGGTACCACTTTAACACTTGTCACTTCTTAGGACGTTACTTTCTAAATGAGGCACATGATTTATAATAACCTTGGCATCTTGCTGAATACAATACTGCTTTTGAACGAAGCAACCAATTGTATAATATCTATCTAGCAATAATAAAAAGCTAGCTAGATGCATGGAATGTGAAAAGGATATGACCATAGTCACCATACCGGTATTTATAGATAAGGTTCCAACAAAGATCTTAGAAATGTATACATGTTCCAATATCTTTAAATAGAAAGAGCATATTTGCATCAAGAATGCCCATCCAAGAATATCACATGGAGATCATATCTTTACTTTGTTGGGATGAATCTTTTTGTTAGTGAACTTGTATGCCTAAAAATGTAAGGTTTTTGAACACTAAGAATCTCTGACGTGTGTTGATCTACTTCAGGTCGAACACTTGTCGCGATATGATTGCATTCGCGTACGCCATGTTTCTAATCATGCCTACTCGAGTCAAACATTCTTAGCCTAACCTTAGAATCAAGCCATAAATATTACTACCTCCGTCCCACATTAAGTGTCCAGATTGACTTTTTAAAGTCTTTTTTCTTCAACTTTGACCTTAATTATTTTTTCTTGTGTCATATGATACTTGATGCAAAACATATGAATGGATAGAGTTTTGAATGCATTTTTTATTGGTATAATTTTTATTAAGTATTATATAATACAAACAAAAATATTTACGATGAATGAAAAATGACTTTGAAGGACACTTAACACGGGACGGAGGGAGCAGAAAAGAAAAAGAAAAAGCATAATGTAGTAGAGTACCCTGGGTTCTTCTGAATCGACCCGGTCGTGTCACCGGGTTACCGGTTCAACAGTTGGACCGCCGGGTCAACCGTTTTCCAAAATATATATATTTATATATACTATATATATATATATATATATATATATATATATATATATATATATATATATATATATATATATATATATATATATATATATATTTTCAATAATTAGAAAGAAAGTATGTATATAAATCATGAAATATTTCATATATTAAGCTAAAGACTATTTATTTAACATTATATCATGTAAAATTAAAAATTACGGTCGCAAATATATACCAATTAACGTGTTTATATTTATAAAAAAATACGAACAAAACAGAACCCGGCGGGTCTCATGACCGGGTTGACCCGGGTCTTCCAAACCGGTCAAACCCGGGAGGTATAACCGGGATTTCGAAAATATGAAACCCGGTTTAATTTAACTCGTTTTTTCGGCCGGAACCGGTTCAACCGGTTGACTCGGCTGGGTCGAACCGGGTTTCAAAACACTGGTACCTAGTAACCGTAAATCGGTAGCACTAATGGTTTATGTTGGCTTAGCTAGTACTTTTATTACAAATATACCCATTCACGGTAAAAAAGGAAGTCGTTTTGACTTTGGGCCAACTGCTACAGTAACGGGCTCCCATTTTGAGCCAGCCCGATTTTAGTTTTTTTTTTTTTTAAATTATTTTGTTTTTGTTTTTGTTTTTTTTTTTAATTTGTATGCACAAAGTAGGAGGGAAAAAAATATTACAAAAGTTCCGATTTATTCAGATAAAAAAAATACCCGCGGAAACATCTTCGATACCTAATAACTTTAAAATAATCGATATGGTCACAAACGTACAACCCATTATATTAAAAAAAAACCCATATAGCAAAAAAAAAACAACACTTTAAACATGAGGCCCAACACACATAAGCCATATAAAAAAATTATTACTAAAAATATACACATTTGTCGACAAACTAGCCTAAAATTCGCATAAAATGTGGCCCAAAGTATAAAAAAAAAAAAAAAAACTAGCCCAAAATTAGTCTGAAATCTGGCCCAAAGTAAAAAAAAAAACAAAACGGTCCCTCAACTTTTAACTATTTACGATTTTCTTACACAAAAAATCCCGTAAAAAAATTAACAAAAAAAACACGTCAAGTTTTTATTGTTCACAACTTTTTTACATTCATCGGCCCAAAAAAAGATATCGAACCGTCCCAAAAAAAGAAAATATTCGGGAAAAAATTAACCCGTCCCAACGCAAAAAAAAATTCCCGAATCGTACAAAAAAAGAAAATATCCGGGAAAAAATTAGCCAAAAAAAACCCAAAAATAGCCTAAAATCTGGCCCAAAGTAAAAAAATACAAAACGGACCCTCACCTTTTAACTATTTATGATTTTCTTACACAAAAATTCCCGTAAAAAAATTTACAAAACCGTCCCAAAAAAAGAAAATATTCGGGAAAAAATTAGCCCGTCCCAACGCAAATTTTTTTTCCCCGAATCATACAAAAAAAGAAAATATTAAAAATTAGCCCCGCCATAACGTATCGGCAAAAAAAAAACCCCCAAAACGTAAAAAA
This sequence comes from Tanacetum coccineum, assembly GCA_026074375.1. Lineage (NCBI taxonomy): Eukaryota > Viridiplantae > Streptophyta > Magnoliopsida > Asterales > Asteraceae > Tanacetum > Tanacetum coccineum. The sequence goes on along the minus strand of BQNB010005040.1, from coordinate 35,798 downwards.
AAATTATTCGGGAAAAAATTAGCCCCGCCGCAACGCGCGGGTTCTTTTGCTTGTTTGTGACACAAAAGTGAAAGACCTTCTAAGCTGGATTATTCTTATCTTAACAAAATATTGAGGTCGAGCGCATCTTTATAATGATGCTTCATTTACTATTTACTTATATTAGCTACAAAACACCTTGAACACAACTGTTTGTTCACATTGACAAAATTAATTTCATCATATTATTCATATATGACCATGCATCTATAACTTTAAATCATGACCATGCACCTATAATTTGTACAAATGAAAAATGCTTGTGTACTTATCTTTCAACTTTTGAATGTGTGTTTGGGTAGTCTCCAAAATAGAATAAAGTTTTTTTTTCATTTCATTTTCGCTGCCAAATCAAAATGTGCAACATTACATCTGACATATGGAAAAGTCCAAAAGAAAAGAGGGGACTATATATTCTCATAGCAACAATTATCGAGCTATGAGGTGTTAAGTTATTCTAATCATATTGTTCATATATCGATCCGTTAATTAATAGCGCTAGGTATGGTAACGTCTGACTGGCTGGTCGTTATGTTGACGTGTCTTCGATGTTATCGGCGTTATTTTGTAAAATAACAATAGAATGATATTATTGATTGTGTGTTTGTGTCATTACATAATATGATCTCATGTCTATTTATAATAAAATATGACTTGATAAATAAGCTAACCCTAAACCTAATGGACTCAAGCCCACAACTGGGTTTGGACCATAACCTAATCGTCTATTACTCCCCTGCAGTTTGAACGACAGCATTCCGGACGGTCAAACTGGAATAAATGTTGAAAGCCGTTTTTTTTCTTCTTTTTTTCATCTTGTTTTGTTTGTTTGTTCGAACGGAAGTATAATTGTATTTGACGACATAGTTGTTTATTGCTTGCCGCATCTTTCTTTGCGTGACGATTTTTTTTACGTCATGGCTTGCTTTGCCTTTAAAAGGGAGCGGCAATTTGATGATCAACTTTTGTTGTCAACGACAATGATCTTCGACAATGAAAACAAATAGATGATGAAGAAAAAAAAAGAGTTGATGGAAGGCAACTCAACATTTTTTTGACGGCTTGGGTTTAGAGTTTATGAATTGAAGACAAAAAACAAAATCCTAAAAAACATTGATACCATTTAAAATAACAATAGAATGATATTATTGATTGTGTTTTTGTGTCATTACATAATATGATCTCATGTCTATTTATAATAGAATATGGCTTGATAAATAAGCTAACCCTAAACCTAATGGACCCAAGCCCATAACTGGGTTTGGGCCATAACCTAATCGTCTAATATATTTTAGGTATTTAGTGGTCACTCACATAACTTATAAAACATGCATAACGAAAAGTAAACAAACAAAGGCCATGCAAATGAATCCTTAATATTAAGATCTCTCAATCTGATATATAACCTAAACCTAAACACATAACAAGGGTGTTTATTAAGTTACTTACTAGAGGCGTGCACGGTTCAATTTGGGTCGATTTTTGCCCAAAACCAAAACCGAACCGAAATATTCGGTTTTATAAAACCCAAAATCAAACTCGTTCGTTTTTTTGAGGTTCGGTTTTTTCGATTTATTATCGGTTTTGATTCGGTTTTTCGGTTTTTAACCGTTTGTATTTGAGTGTGGCCAGTTTATACTAACAAACAAGATAAATATGAATTTATAAACTTGATATATTTAGTTATTTATTTATATTATATTTAATTATATATTATTATATAATAAAATAAGTTTGTTTCAATTTTTGGACGAAAACTGAAACCGAATAGAATTTTTTGGTTTTTGAAAAAGTAAAAACCGAACAATCGGTCGGTTATTTCGGTTCGGTTTTTTTCTGTTTTCGATTTGGTATCGGTTATTTCGGTTTTTCTGCTCACCCCTATTACTTACTTATACCTTCAAAATGTAAGCTCCAACTCTTAACTGCATTCAGATGCGCGCACAAAATCATCTTTTTCTTCTTTTCGCCTCTTGATTCGATCGGCCCAAGGATTTATAGGGATGAATCATCACTTGATTTGCGTCAGGTATACACCGATATTGCACATGTAGAACTAGGACTTCGAACCTATGCAAGTTAGGCGAGCCGAAACCGGGTAAGTCAGGAAAAAGTCGACTAGTCGATTTAGGGTTTGTCAACCCCCAAGTTCGACATGTTTATGGAGAGAGAGGGGAGGATTTCGGTTTTAGGGTTAGGGAAAAGTGAATGAATTAGTTTTAGGATGCCTTGTTATTTATAGAGTGCCAAGGAACATTCTAAACTAATTATAATTACCTTTAATTATTTCTAAGTACATAAGTTTGACAAACTGTCAAACCTAATACCTCTAGGGGGTTTGGTTTTGCCTTTTATGTACTTAATATATTTATCCCGGATAAATATATACTCACTAGATAATTCACCCATTTACCCCTTGATGAAAATATTACCATATTTTTATTTTCACTTCATTTTCATTTAATTTTGTAGCTCGTTTCTTATTTTCGCTTGCATTTTTTGTTTAGTGTCCATCGGTGTGTATGTTTTTGAAAAAAGGTATTTTTTAGGATTTTTGAGGAAGATGACTTACTTGTAATATATATTTTCTGTTTTTAACTTTTTATATATTTAAAAGCTTCAGTTTATACACTTTAAATAAAAGTTTGTATTTTTATATTAAGTTTAGTTTATTTAATATAAGTTTGTATTTTTGTTATTTATTTTTAATTTTTTATGTAATTTATATTTTAATTTAATAAATAAAAAATTTGTTTGTTTCAAAAAATGAACAAGAAGATAAAACGGTGAATTCTAAAAGGGGTGTTATAACATTTACTAGTGAGGGCGCATTTTGATGTGTTTGTGTTAAAAATGAGAATGTTAAGCCGATAATACTTTTTTGGTGTTATGATGTTACCACACTTAATGCCCAAAAAGTTAATAAATCTGTAATCTAAATTTATATAATGAAAAAAGTTAATAAATCTGTAATCTAAATTTATATAATGAAAGATTTTAGCAAAACACATACTAATTCATATTTTTAATATGCAAAATTATGCTCATTATTTTTGTTTTTTCGTCGCGGTCAATACGAATAAAATATATCTTTTTTATATACATAAAACGTTCATTATTTAGGTAAAACAATATAAGTGTAATAGTTTTTCAAAGATTTTAAAATACAATTTACACAATTACTTAATATAAATATTCATAACGCGATTAATTATAACTATATCTGTTTTGTGTAAAGGTTTCCCTCACAGATGCTACAGTACCCTCTCACAATGGTACAGTAAAACCAATATACTAATGCATCTTACATCTTTGTTTAATCGGTCATCCTCACAATAAACAGTATCTCTTCATTATTTTACTCACATCTCCTCACAATGTTTTTAAATAATTCATGTTTTCCCTGGAAACTTCCACTAAGGAACCACTTCATATGTGGATGAATTACATGTTTAACAAATGGATTCCACCATTTGTGTTTTCTTATCTAAGACGACGCCAAGTGTCTTTTTGGGTTTTTGCAAGTATAAATTTTCTTAGATTGGTTTGGTGTGTGTTTTGTTGTTGTTGAAGCGTTTTGTAAAAAAAAAGGTTAGATAATATGCAACTTTTGTTTTTTATCTGAATGTGTGTTCTTTTTTGGTCATCTCTTTATTGTTTATGCAGAATTGCAATAAAAAGTAAACCATGTTTGTTTTCGATGTGCAGTTTTTTCTGAAATAGTTTGTTTGTAGCCGACTTTTGTTGTTACATGTATTTTTTTTCCTCCTAATTTTTTTTACTCTTAATGCTCCTTTTGATTATGTTATTATTGAGAATGTATTTTGATTTTTTTTTCGGTGATGGTCCATTGTTGTTTCATATTTATGCATCCAAAATCTATGCACCTCTGTTATGGTGTCCCTTTATTGTATAGTATATAGATTGAACATGAAAGGAAAACGAAAAATGCACTCTTTAAGTACTGAATCTGAAATAAAAAAAGGCACAAATTAGGAACGAGAAAAGTAGTGGCAGTGGTGTTTGTGGTTCTGTTTCGCCTTTTGTATCTTCAGTTAGTGAACCGTGTAAGCCAGTCTTACGTGGTGGTTATCGTAGTCCGCAAAATAACCATAACGTTGGCGATAAAGTGGTTGTTCTGGATTTTGGGAATTCGGAGGTTCGTTTTGATTCTTGCGAATCGTTCTTTGGTGTGACCCATTCTAAAGGGTATCGTCATTCTGCTTACGAATTTCCAAACGATTCTTCTTTGTCTGGAAGTTATATTCGTAGGGGTCCAATGGTTTTGGATTTCAAAAACTTGTATACTGTTCGGTAGTGCGAAATGATTTGCCCGAACAGATGCCCACAAGTCTACCCCTTCGACTGGGTATAAAGTATCAGGATCATATTCTGTCGGAGATGGGTGTCAAGACTACTTTCGGCAATCTGGGATAGTTTGTTCTCCAGGTGCGTGTTGGTGTTCGCCCTTTTTTGCATTTACTTAGGCTTTTTACTTTTGCCAAGTCATGTTCTTATGTTTTTTCAGGTGAGTGTTCTTCTGGGGGTACATCTGGAACACTAACGTGTACACATGTTTCGCTACCTACTGAAGAAAATGACAGAGACGCGAATGTGCGACGGGGACGATCACAGTCTCAAACGGATACCAGTTTGTGCTTTTTTCCTTTTCTTTATGCCAGCAACATAAATTTGAAGGTTACTTTGCTGTGTAAACTGTCCTTTAATTTTTATTTTCTCTTCTATTAAATTTCGTTATGCTTTTAAAATGTAGTGCCCTTTGACAGCTGCATCGACCGGCGTGGATTAGATGTTATTTGTAAAAAAAGCGAAAGCGTACGAGGTCTTTTAGCATTGGTAGTAGTCATCATGAAGCGTCAGATGCTATGAATCATGGAGGTATAACCGTTTTCTAGCAAAACTTAAAAGTTCTACGAGTATTTTGTATCGCTTATATTGCAGTATGTAGAATCATTATGTATGCGTACCAACTAACTTGTGTTCTATGTTAGCTGCAGGTGTTACGGGGTCGTATATTGTTATAGGTGATTGTGAATGGGTTTGTGAGTATTATCGTGCTATATTTTGGTATGGCGAACGGGTTAAAAGAGACAACAACTCTGTGAGGCCCCAGTATCATAGATGTTGCGGAGGCGGGAAGGTTGTGTGTAAGTAGCCACGTGAGCCGCCAGCCGATATTAAGGAAATTTTTAGAAATAAGGGTTTCCAAGAGAACATGCGTGCATACAACCAGATGTTTGCGATGACGTCTTTTGGAGCGTGCATAGACTATTCTGTAAACAGGTGTAGGGGCCTATATGTTTTTAAGATATCAGGACAAATTTACCTTTGGATTGGCTTACTTTGTCTTGAACCTGGAAATCCTCCTAGGTTTCTTCAATTGTATATATATGACACTCAAAATGAAGTCTCAAATCGTATGCGTCGTTTTTCAGAAGGTGGTTCATCCCAGTTGGATCCTGAATTTGTGTCTACCCTTATTCGTCTTTTGGATAAGCACAATGAATTGGTGAGACTGTTTCGTACGGCCAGGAACAGAGTTGAGTCCGGCGACGTTCCAGAGTTTTGTAATAGATTTTTTAGTGTTGTTGGGGCACGCGAATACGATCTGCCAACTTCAGGTACTTTAGGTGAAATTGTGTTTGAGAATGGACCGAATACTAGAACCAACTATGATGTTATTATTGAATCAAGGGTTGGCTTTCCTCAACGGGTTAACAAGTTGCATCCATCATACATGTCTCTTCAGTTTCCTTTATTATTCGTCTATGGTGAGCCCGGTTTTTACCCGCAAATGAAACAGAGACGCGGCGTCGACAAAAGGCTTTCCATGAATCAATACTACATGTTTCAGTTACAAGAACGCTTAGACTGTTATGCACTGCTTTTTAAGGGTGGGAGTTTGTTTCAGTAGTATGTGGTTGGCATTTTCTGTTGCATTGAGCAAAACCGACTTGACTACTACAGGCTACGTCAGAATGATATTAGAAGAGAGTATTTGTCTGGCGTTCATGATGCCATTTCCAGGGGAGACCAGGAGGGTTTTCAGGTTGGTGGGCGTTTAATTTTACCAAGGACTTTTACTGTGGGTCCACGTTACATGTATAGTCACTATCTGGATGCCTTAGCAATTTGTCGCGTACTAGGTAACCCACAATACTTCGTCACTTTCACGTGCAATGTCAACTGGCCAGAGATTAAGAGATACATGCTGTAATTTTCGGAGTTGACTCCTGCAGATAGAGCAAACATCATTGTGCGTGTGTTTGAACAGAAGGTCCAAGATTTTTGCAAGTTTCTAAAAGTCCGTCAGCTCTTTGGTTTTGTTACTGGGCGTAAGTAGTCTATACCTTATTTTACTTCATACTAACTAAATTCTAAAGAAATAGATAACATATACCTGTCCAGGTCTGTGTTATTTTTTATGCATTTTTTTAACAATAAATAAACCCGTTAACTACTGTTGTTCTTACATATTTGATATCTGTTTGTGTTTTCAGTTTTGTACACGATTAAGTTCCAGAAACGTGGGCTTCCTCATTGTCACACTCTGGTCTGGGTGGATTCAAAAGACAATATCCAAAATGCTTCCGAAGTTGATCGGTACATATCCGCAGAATTACCAGACCCAGACACTAATCCTGAAGGTTACATAGTTGTATCTGAAATGATGGTCCACGGTCCGTGTGGATTATTTCATTCTGATACTGTTTGCATGAAAGAAGGAAAATATGGAAAAAACTTCCCAAATTTTTTTTATCACAAACACTTTCTTTGATGCGGATGAATATGTTCACTATCGGAGAAGAGAAGCACATATATGTACAACTCAACGCGGTGTGGATTTGGACAACGCTTATATTATGCCATACAACTGTTAGTTATGTCTTGCTTTCCACGCTCACATAAATGTTGAGTATTGTGGTTGAAGTATGCTCATAAAGTATTTGTAGGATATCATATTTCATAGCCCGGATGATGATTCTTGGATTTGGCTAGTTTCTAGAGAGAGAAACACATGGTGAGATATTTTCTACATAGAGAAAGCTCTATGTGTAATATGGGAATGAATAATTGACTAGCTCCCTCTTCCAAAGTTGGAAGCGGTATTTATAGTTCTTACAAATACAGGGTATTAGTACCCGGTTCAAAACCGATAATCATACGATTAACTATTAAACTACGAGCTATAATAAACAGTAAAATACACGGGGTGACCGAGTCTTTTTCTAATATCTAACAATCTCCCCCTAAGGGAGGTCACCCCTGAAAATACTAAATTTAATCACTTCAGACTTTAGCTCGTGGACATTTGATTCTTCATTTGATATCTTATACATTTGGGGTAGTGATCTTTTGATTCATTTTTTACTTGTCTTTGATTGTGATCTTGAGCTTTCTTGAGATCATCACCCAAACATAATCTTACATCATCTTGTAATGGATCGCCATCTTGTGCACTTGTGAAGAAATAAACGATATCAGAGTTTGCGGAAGCTTTGACACCTTTATGAGATCTTTCATAACTTCATAACAAGTGTAGGTCGTGTCTGAGCATTCGGTTATTCACTTGACATTTCTGGTACTGGGTATCTCCATCTCCATCTCCATCTTTAAATTATCCTGTAATGAAACAGTTAGCAATAAAGAGAAAATTGATTTGAAAAATCAGTCTAAGTGTTAATTATGAAAATATTTTGTAACACTTCGAGAGTTTTGATTGTTTGTCAAATGTTCAATAACCGTCAATTCATATACTGGAACAAGTTTGATTCACGTAGAATCGCACCATCGTTTCTTTCCAGTTGACACAAGTTTGATTCTTGTAGAATCGCACAAGTCACCTACCAAGAGCTTGTTTGATGTTGGCTCTAGCAGGATTTCCATCTTCATTGTGAAAAACCTTCGTTTCACTCGGATGTTCTGGCAATATCACAAGGATAATGCGTAGGACTCTTAGGATAGTCTTGTTTCCACAGTGTGTGAAAGACAAGAGAATTGACAATGTGTCCTAACGAGATTAATTGATGATCTCTTGGCTCTAGACTCGATAGTGCATTTTGGTTTTAGTGATCGGAGGCTGGAGCTGACTGCCACCTTTTTAATATCAACTAACTCGGAGTGAGAAAGTCAATAGATTACGTGTTTAGTCTTTGTGAGAAATGAAACAAAAATCTTTTGAGAGATTCTGAGTGGCTAGGGAGGGTTGTGCATTGCATCACTAGGTCCATGATGTCGGTCTTCAATGTCAGCAATCATCTTAGTGATTCTGGAAGCATATGTATTGACCCGGTTTTTACCTAAGTGTATGGAGGGCTTCTTTCTTTACACCCTTTATCCTTACAATTCTTTTTAATTTTTCAACCCCTTCAGTGCTTATCGAGACTTCATGACTAGAACCTTGTTGGGTATATTCCAGTACTAGCTCCATCCCAGTTGGCACTATTCCCTTATTCTCACTTTTTCTCCTTTTTTATGTCATACCTAAGGACTTTTACACTAACTAGTGGATTATCCCTGGGCAGATCTCTCCGGTTCTGGCTTGATCATTGGAACTTATACCTAACCTTACCAACCTTATATCTCCGATAAAGTAAAATGCATGGTCAGTCTTTTGGTACAGTTCTCCTTTCTATAAAACCAATTGAAAATTCAATTAAGGTACTTATGATATAAATATCAAAGCGTTTTGTACCTCGATTGTTTTTACTTTTCAGAAACGCTCCCCCTCAAAATGTGCATCGGTATTCGAAATTGTTTAGCACGTTTGGGCGGAGTATACACACGAGTCTTAATAATCACATTTTTATTATTCACATATTTTAATCACATTTTCTCCCCTTATCAAAAATTTTAAACCCTTTGACATTTTGGATATCAATTGATTTAAATATGTTAAAAAAATTTGGAGAAAAATGTGCCAATTATTCACAAGTCGTGTATGAAACATATTAATGCTCCCCCTCAATCGTTGAGGGTCATAGATTATTCCTACACATAATCATCAAAAGATATACTACTTATTACTTATATTGTACAAGATATATTATTCACAATAAGATAATATTGACCTTAGTGTCGGAGTGACGATGTCACTCTGTTCTGCTGATCAGTCTGTAGTCAATATCTCTTAGTCGTCCACCGACAAAGCTTTCCAGACTTCGAAAGATTCTCCTGATCTTTAGTCTTCTCTCAATCACCTCGATAAAGTCTTCACTCCTTCTTTTGTCGTCTTCAGTCCATTTCCTATTCTCCATGCCCTTATTAAACTTGAATAGCTTGAAATCTTTAACCATGAAATCCAGCTTTTCTTTGATTCTTGTCAACGTTCCATCGCTAAACTTGTGCACCTCATCTATTCTCATCATCTTCCTATTATCATCCCTGTCTCTGTAGATTACTGCTCTTGGTTTGAAGACAATGGTGTAATCTTCTTTGAAAGGAAAATCAGATGCATCCCAATTAGGTTGTTCCAGATTAAGCTTAGTTTGATAGCTCTCAATGCCCAGCTGCAAGTCTTCCACACGTTTCCTTATGACAATGTTTCTGGTCCATAAACTGACCGCGTTGTGCAAATTAACCTTGTCCTGCTTTGGTAGGTGGTCGAGCTTGCCTTGAATATGAAGGATGTTCAAGTCTTCAAAGTCATTGGGATGAAGACTTTTGAAATCCTTTTCTGAGATCTTGTACTCGTTGTAGTCAGCTCGGCGTAGAACTATCTCTCTCAAGTAGTTGTATCCGTATCTTTCATAAGTCTTGATACTGATAACACTGAGAATTCGCATATGGGATCTGACTGCATCACGATCTGAGGGCTCACTGTGTTTGTTGATGTAGAATTGCTTTCTGCTAAACCACCAGTGTGTGATACCATAAGCTGCACTTATGTCATATACTTGCTCACTTTCAATCCATAATGACGGAACTAATTCTTCAAGTCCAAAGTCTTGATAAAGAGCGGCTTTAAGCTTGGATATTGATAAAGCTCTGTTTCGTTCTTTGTCTCCTGTCAGAAGATACTCCAGATCTTTGTTGAAAAAGAATTGTGGTTGAATAGTCACCTGACCTGGAGGTCCTCCTAAGGGCAACGGATTGCTAATATCAGGAACAATCCGATGACCCTCAGGATTAACCAAATCAATCTGATTTGTGAGAAGCTTATGACATTCTTCCATCTGAAACTGAAGAGAAATGTTGTTCTCATGAAAACCTTTCACCATCATGAATGCTGGACCTTCAAGATCGGCTTTGCTGAGCTCTTCTTTTCCAATCCTTCTACAATACCATCTGATGAATGAGCCTATATCATCAATCTTGTTATGAAGCTTGTTTTCATCTGGATCTTGATGTGCTTTGGTAAATGCATTTGCTAAGTTATTGTCTACTTCAGGTAGGTCAATTGGAGGAATGACCCATTCCGGTTCAGGAGAAGCAGGTCTCTCTTTTTCAAGTATTGGTCTGAACCATGTTGTTGTATCCGGAATCTTTGGCATATGAGCGTTATCGGTGTCCTCCGGATCTGAGGCATGCCCTTCATCAGAAATTAGAATGTCCTCAGTAGGTAGTTCATCCATAATGACCTTTTTAGTAGGCTCTTTAACTAGATCCTTTGCTGGTGCAGACTTACCAGTTTTAGAACCCACGTTTGGATCTTTACCCTTGGATGATTCTTTGGTGGTGGATAGATTCTGAGTAGACTCGAACTCTTTTTTTCTTCTCTTCTTTGTTGAATTACCCTGGTTTGATCCAGCTGAAGGGCCTTCATCATCATCGTCATCATCATCATCACCATCATGCTTTCTTTTATGGTCTTTAACCGTGTCTGCAACTTCTTTGTCCATGGCATTTTCATCCTCTCACCAATGCTTCTATGAGATGCATGAAATATCTGTAGTTGGCAGGAAATTCTGTGCATATTTGTGTTTTCTTATGCATGGATTTGAATAAGCACTCTTTAGATCAAATTCTTTAAGTTGCAGCTTGATCGAACGACTTGACTGGTATACGATGGCTCTTGGTTCTTCTCTTCCTTAGTTTCTTTATATCTTATTATCACTTCTTGACTCTTTTCAGATTCTTGCTTCTTGCATGACTACTGAATAGGCAACATAAAGTATGATCTCAACTAAAACTTGTAGTTTGTCTTTCCAGAGTCTAAGGAGAGGCATCATCAAGTTTTGTTCCTAGATGACTTATCACCAACTGGAGGAAATTTAGGAATTGAATAGAAGCCCAAAAAGTATAAAGCGGCAGAGTGATCAATCCCCTTCTTTCCTTCAGACCATGTCCTTGTTCTAATTTTCGACGACTCTTACTGAAAGGTGATGAATGGAGTATTCTGGATTTCTGGGATGATAGCTGATGCTCTGATGATTGGTGGTGTTGTAGTAGTTTTAGATTGGTGTTGTTTGTTGCATAAAATGGATGTTGCTCAAAAATTTTCCTCGAATATGAATAGATTAAAAATTGATTACCATAATCAAGAAGGCATATAGAAGCTTGACGATGTCAAAGTTGCTGAATAGTCCCTCTATTGGTAATGTCTGCATCTATTTAGCATGCCTCCATCTAATGGTCAGCATTATTGCGCACGTTGAATTCTGTACTTGTAAATATCATCAAATCAGATTCAATTTCTTCATTGTCAACCTCAGCACAGCATAAATTAGCTCAACCGGAAACACCTGGTATCTCACCAGTTCCTTCATCTAAGCCACCAGTACCAGACTGTCTCCCTAACATTCTCCTGTTATCCTTGAGAGCTTTCATAATGTCAGCGGCCTCTTGTTCAGTGGGAGAGAGAGTTTCAATGCCCTTGAGCTTCTGGGTAGTTTCAGAAATAGCAATATCTGACCGTCTTCTCTTGTGGTTCGTGTACAGATTCTGAGACAAATTCTTGCATAGTACATGAACTTGTCATGCTGTATCCGCTTCATCTTCAGCTTCAGATAAGATGATAATTTTCCAAATTCAAAAGCTATGTCTGTATCAGGAATGATTAGTCATCAACTGATATGTGGCTTACATCTTAAACTCTTTCTACTAGGAGGTTTTCCCTTCTGATAATAGTTCTGATCATGACTCATCAGACATATCAACAGATTCTTCAGTAGGATCTGCAGACTTCTTCCCTTGAGAACCTTTCCCTCTGCTCTTCTTTGGAGGTATTTGACCAGTAGAATACAGGATGAACCTCTTGTATGATTCTGATTGCATAAATCTCTTTAATTAGCATATAGCAAGAATGGCAAGACATATGCTAAACATCCTCACCCATTCTGACAATTTTAGACACCACAACACCGTTAATTCCTTTATTGTGTGAAAGTGTGGACGTAAGCTTCCTTGAGAGATTTGTTCATGTGGGAGAGGAAGTAATCAATGATAACCTTTGTGAATCGAGGATATGGCATATTTTCACGCCTTGACTTTTTCTCCCGTCTATGATCAATTTGGTAAGCAATGTCTTCCCAAATCAAAGATGGATAATCAACATTCTCTCTATAAAACATGCCCCACAGAATATCAATTCTTGACTTCCCCTCAACTTGTCATTGCTAGCTGTCTTTCTAGATAGACACTTGTTGATGCAGGCTGCCAAGTCCTCAAGGGTTGATGCTGGTGTCCACAAACATATGATATATTTGTGAAGTAGTCCTATATTCCAAGATCAACGAGGAATGTAGAGAGTGTCTTCATCATTTTGTACTTTAGTAAGTATTCACCTTCTTTTCTGGACAGATATCAAGTATCATCAAAAGACTATCGCATCTATCACACACCTTTTGTCGGCAGAAGGAAACTTATAAGACTCAGAGCCTTTGATCTTAGTAATGGTGTACCAAAACTGATGCATGAGAATTTCAGGGAATCCGCATAACATGGTTAATTGCCTTGATGCAATGTAGGAATTCTTATTGATCAACAACAATAAAACTTGAAACGTTTCTTCTTCTGCTTTACTGAGGTTTCCAGTCTAACATTTTGTTGTGGCTTATGTGACTCTTACAGCAGTAGGGAAACCACAGTTCATCACGAGCCATGATTTTGATCTGTCACTTGAAGGATCATGATTCTGCTTAAAGAAACTACCAAAACATTCAAACAACATAAATATTCTACTGATTCTCATAGTATATCCTTGATGATGCGATTGATTTTTAGAACCTGCAATGGTTAGTTTTCATGTAGACATGACAGTGATATCACACTCTCAGAATGAGCCATCTAAGAACAATGATCAATGATAACCTGTGAAGTAAACAAACCGCTTCAGTTGAGAGTAGACTCCTAATCTTCATAGAGGGCAACTACACACATATAAACATGACACTACGAAAATATGACATAAGCAAAAGATTCACAAACTTTAAAAAGATTGGGGCAGAGTTTCTTTATTTATTATTGTCATATATCGCCAGAAGTGAACCTGTCCCATGTTTCGCGTCCTACATATTTCGCTCCACCATAAGCAATTGTTCATGTTGTCGCTTGGAACATAAGGAACGAATTTTCGCTTGAAACATGAAAAATACATGTTTCGCTTGAAACATGTAATACTGTTTCGCTTGAAACATGAATTACATGTATTTCACTAGAACCAGTCATACAAGTTCGCTTGGACATGTCATAACATGTTTCGCTTGGAACATGACAAAACATGTTTTCTCTTGAAACATGTATACATGTTTCACTTGAAACATGTTTTAACATTAAAAATTATGTGCTATTAATTTATATTACAAATAACCCGGTATTATTTTGCCAAATAACAAGCAAGAAAATGCCAAAAAATAGAAAAAGGTGTGCTTTTGTTATAAATTGAGCCAGGAGAAAGGATTGAAAGGACAAAAAGAAGCAAAAACAGTCAAAATTGACAAAGAAACGGAAAAAGACAAGACAAGAGTGAAGAATGAAGAAAATCAAAAGCCGGATCAACCCGATACAGCAAGGAAGGAAGTCAAAGGCCAAAATAATAAAGACAAGGACTAATAATGACAAGTGTTCAAAGTTTAGAGGCCTATTTGGAGTTTTGAAGTTCAAGGACTTAATTTGCCAATTGAAGAAAGTTGTTTTGTAAAGTGAAAAATGAAGATAAAAACCACAAGGACCGAACTTGTCAATTTCAAACTTGTTTTTACACTACAAAAGAGAACAATTAAACGCAAGGACCATTGTTGCAATTCCCTCAAACATTTAAACAGAAAAAACGCGGTTTCTAACTTCCCCAACAAACTCCTAACAAACTTTCCCGCCTTTTTTACTCACAATCCCAATCACCGAATTTTCCCACCCCCGCTCCTCTATATTACCCAACCTCGTATTAAAAACACTTCCACATCATTTCATCCACTTGTCAACCTCTGATTGGTTTAAACACCTCACAAAACTCATCAAACGGCTAGGAATTGCTCGAAATTGATCAAGGGCTGAGATGCATTGGAAGATTCAAGAATTCTTCACCTCTCTTCTTCATTTCTCTATAAATAGGACCTCTAGGTTTCATTTTTCAGGTTGTTGTATGTGTTTTTAATTTTCAGTTTTAAATTCTCTCAATATTAAGCAATTTTCTTTCAAGTTTTTAGCAATACGTTTTAATTACTTGTACTATCTCTCTTTCATCTTGTACTTCATAATTTTAGTAATATCAATTCAGTTTACAAGTTCCTTTAAGTTTTGTTTTCAATTCTAAGTCGATTTCACTCATTAAGCTTTCAATAAGCTCATTTGAGCTTATTACTGTTCATAAGCTCAATTTCAGTCAAACTTTGTTCTTAAGCAATTCATTTACTCACTTTAATCAATTTGAATCAAAAGCATGATAACTTGAGTTGTTTTGAGTTCAATTTGGAAGTACAAGGAGTAATAAGCTGTCAAGAGCTTATTGAGTTTGATGCTTAAGGTTTAGAGGCAAGGTGCCACTTAGGTTCAAGCTTTTTAAGTCACTCACTCCTACACTATTGACTTTGTTACTGAGACTACAAAACTCACAGGTTCCATTTCCATATTTCAAATTTAGCATAAATTTAGATTAAAATCGTTGCTTTATTCTATTCAATTTTGTTAAAATTTCTTTTTCAAACATGTTTGTTAGGGTTAATCTCTAGCTGTTTTCAGTTATCATTGGTTTAAATTGGTGAAGCTTAGTTTTTTCTCTTTTTAAATCTGAAATATTAGTGTATTAAGCTATAGAGAAACTAGCTTAAACATCACTAAAAGGCTTAGGATTATATAGCTAAATAGCTTTATTAGTCATTCTAAGTATAGGGTAGATAAAAGGTATATGAGTACGCTTTAAATAGATTTTAAGTGCTAACTTTAGTTATTGACAGGTCATATTAAAGAGTGTTATGGAATTTAGGTTCATTGACTCTTAAAGTCAATTCTTTTTGTATCAATCTTTTCATTTAGCAGAGTTTAGTTATTTTTAGCAAGTTAAGAACTGGTTGTCAGAAGTTTAGTATTTAGAAAGTCAGAATTTATAGCAATAAAAATTAGATGATTCAACACCAGTTTATTTGTGCAAGAGAATTTTATTATCTAGGAGATTATCACGCATTCATAAATGTTTCTAGATTAGTTAATGAAGACTTAGATGCATGTAGTAAGAAGTATTAAAGAGTTCTCACTTAAAGTTTAGCCTGCACTAAGTACTTTGCCAATTGCATCAGTGTACAACAGTTTTAACTCAATTAAAACTGTTGTAGCGTCATTTAACTTATTATCTAGCCATGTTTAGCTTTCGTGGTAGTAAGTTATAGATTGATATTGAAGCTTGATAGTATATTCTAGAAGCTTAATAAGATAAGCCCTAAGTTTCCTTCATCAGTTTTAGTAATAGCTCATTTTTCCTTGTCAAAAGTAGCGTTAACAACAATAGGATTCAGCTATGCCTTTGAATTTTCTTTTCTAGTTTTAATTTTGAAAAACCTTATATCTAGGTTAGTCATATATCATTAGCATAGCTAATTCCCAAAATTTTGGTTTCTAAGGTTCTGTAATAAGCAGTTTAGCTTATTTGAAAAAGCTCAAAACAGTTTCAATCTAAAACTTGCATTTTTTAGGTTAAATTTTCTTGCTCAATTTGTTAATTCTTAGCCAATTTTAGTTTAGATATCATTAGTACACATCATAAGCATCAATTAGCATCTTTTAGTTTTCAGTTTCATCAAGTAAAAAGCAAATAATAAGCCAAAATCTTAAAAAGCTCTTAAAACTCTACTTTCTGTAATCAGTTTCAAATTGCTTATTTTCCAGCTTATCTAGTTGTCAAAAGTGTAAAGTGTCTTTGTTAATGTTGTTTAGAATAAGCTCCTTAATAAGTTTGTAGTTTTAAGTTTTTGCTGAAAATGAATTTTTAATAAGCCAAAAATAAGCTGAATCGTGAGGTCTGTTTTGTACATTTTCCATAGTTAAGGGTTAATCGTTTTCAATAGAGTGTAAATTCTAGAAAGTTCACCCGCCTACCCTCTACTTTCCTTTCTTACACTTTCTACCCTGTCTTTTCTAGAATAATAAATAGAATTAATATTTTCCAAATTAGTTTTTATAAAATTAGGTCAAAAGTTTTAATTGATCAAATATTAGTACAAATTGTGCATAAAAATTGGGCTTTAAGTGCCATTTATTTTCAGCACCTTAATAGTTTAAAAAACCATTTATCCCATAATTTTCCAGATTAATATGTATTTTCTAGAAATCAAATAGATTTTAGTTAAAATCTTTTTCTTAGAAAAAATCACCTAAAAAAATAGAAAACAGTTGAAAATTTTTAATTCTTTTTGTCAATAATTTCTTTTAAATTAGTATTTTTTGAAAAATAAAAAACAAAATTTAAGTGATAATTTTAGAAAAAGTTTATTTTGTTAATTATTTAACCGTTTAAAGATTCATAAAAAATTCAAAAATAGTAAAAAATTTCCAATTCTTTTTCCTAAACTTTTCTTTTTAAATTTGTGATTTTAGGTAAAAAAATTTGTTAAAAGTGTGCCTTAGTTTTTTAAAATTTCAATTTTAGCTCGCGTTTATTATAATTTGTGCATTTAAATTTCGTGTTATTTCATTGTTTTTCAATTCATGTTATTATATTTTGTAGTGTAAACAACAAATCAAAAATCCCTTTATCATTCTTAGCTCGAATCCGAATATTCCAAATTCTCAATTCACGATTTCGTTGGGACACGACCCGAGGATAAGTACTTCCCGGATAAAAATATACAAATTGTGTTTTATTTTGTGAGATTTCTACCTTATATTTCTCTTGGTTGAGAAGTATTTTGGAAAGGAATTCTTACGAGATTTATACTATACGTATATTAAATTTGTTTTACCGAACCAAATTTTGGCGCCGCTGCCGGGGAAGTCGTGAACGATTTTTGAGGATATTCGTTGAAGTAGAGTTTCGAAGATCCTTCCATTGGAAGTTATTTTGCTATTTCTCTATAAAAATATAAAAAGTTTCATTAATTCGATTCCTATCGAATTAAGTAAAAAAAAATAATAATAATAAACATTTGGATACTAGCTATCCATCTTAAACCATTCCAATTAACAACAAAACAAATCGTGAAGTACTTGCGAGGTACGACGGACCTTTAAGTTTACAAACTAT
>BQNB010005039.1:50364-104290 GCA_026074375.1 Tanacetum coccineum | reverse complement strand
TTTTTAATAAGGTGATTTTGTAGGTTTGAAGCATTTGGATACACTTTATGCAACTTTGGATTTGTTTCACCTGTTATAATAAACTGTTTCTATTTACCTGTTTGATGTGTTATTAAAAAAAAGTTCAACCTGAATTGACCCTTTTCTACATAATAGGATAAAATTGACATCTATACTCACGCACCTAATAAATCTATACCAGTTTTGTATCAGAGTTTTATGCTGAACTTTTTTGTCCATCTGCTTTACTGTCTCAGGAAGTTCCACCTTTGGATTTTCAAGAACTTTTGGCATGTCTGGTTAGGCAGTCTGGGCCCTTTTTAGATCACCTTGGTGTTAAGAGAGGTAACCAGTTTATCTTTTTCTCTTCGAAGAAATTAATCTTGGTTGTTCATATTCTACTTATCGTCATTAAGAGTTTCTGTAGGATTTTGAGCATTGCAATGTAGTAATTAATTTAGGCCTACAATGTTGCAGATGTATCTGACAAGGTGGTGGAAAGCTTATGCGGAAAAAGGAAAAATCAACTTTTGCTACGGTCCTTTCCTGCAGGAGAGCCATCAATTCTTGAAGGTGATAACATAAATGATGAACTTGATTTAAGATTAGCAAGTGTGCTTCAAAGTACAGGTCATCATTATGAAGGTGGGCTATGGGACGATCTTACTAAACGAGACACTTCAGACAGAAAAAGACATGTAGCCATTGTCACAACTGCTAGTCTACCTTGGATGACAGGGACAGCTGTAAATCCGTTGTTTCGAGCAGCTTATTTGGCAAAGTCTCAAAAACAAAGTGTCACTTTGTTGGTTCCTTGGCTTACTAGAACAGACCAAGAATTAGTTTATCCAAATAATATTACATTCAGCTCACCTGAAGAACAAGAAGTTTATATACGTGACTGGCTCAAGGAAAGAGTGGGGTTTAATGCTGATTTTAAAATATCCTTCTATCCTGGAAAGGTAACTTCACCTTTTTTTTTCTTTCTGTAATCAGTAATGTTGTCTAGGATGTCATCTGTACTGAACATGTGCTTATTCTTTCTGTTCAGTTTCAAAAAGAAAGGCGTAGTATATTACCTGCTGGAGATACTTCCCAGTTTATTTCATCAAAGGATGCTGATATTGCTATCCTTGAAGAACCAGAACATTTGAACTGGTACCATCATGGTAAACGGTGGACTGATAAATTTAATCATGTTGTTGGTGTTGTTCACACGAATTACTTGGAGTATATTAAGAGGGAGAAAAATGGAGCTCTGCAAGCTTTCTTTGTGAAACACATAAACAATTGGGTGACACGAGCCTATTGTGACAAGGTACATAATTGTTTCATCATGTAAGTTAAACAAATAACTTAAAAAGAAAACAGGTCGCTTTTCAAAAAAAAAAAAAGGGAACAGGTCACCAGAATGTACTTTCAGTTTATATAAGTTCTCCCAGTGTCAAATTAGATTGGTGTAACAAATAATCAATTTTATGATGACAAACTACTTATCTATAAGAATATTAATGTATTGGACATGAAAGTGACTTAGGTCAACGCAACATAAACTACACATAGATTTATCCGTTTTGACCAGAACTTCTCATGCGCCATCTGCCAATTTTGATACTTCTATAGTTATGACATGGTCATGGTTGATACAAATTTATTAGCCTAAGATTGTTTTCTCTATTCTTGAAATTCTATATATGATCACATAACTTTATGTTTTATGTGCAGGTTCTTCGCCTTTCTGCTGCAACCCAAGACTTACCCAGGTCCGTGATTTGCAATGTTCATGGTGTGAACCCTAAGTTTTTGGAAATTGGGGAACGAATGTCTGAAGTAAAGGAGGATGGAGAGCAGAAGTTCTCTAAAGGGGCATATTTCTTGGGCAAGATGGTTTGGGCCAAGGGATACAGGGAGCTAATAGATTTATTATCGAAGCAAAAGAATGACCTAAATGGCTTTAAACTTGATGTTTATGGCAATGGAGAGGATGCTCATGAGGTACAGAGCACAGCCAAAAAATTGGACTTAAATGTTAACTTTATGAAGGGCAGGGACCATGCTGATGACTCGCTTCATGAGTAAGATACTAAAGATCATTATCTAATGTTGCTGCTTTCATTACATATCCATTTTAGAGTCGTTAACAAAAGGTGGCATTTAGCCCATTTACTTATAATAAGGGTTAATCCGGGTTGTGTTTTATACCAGAACAATCAAAAAGTTAAGGAAAATGGCAAAGGATGGAGGTTGAAAGTTTTCTTTTAATACAAACAACCTCCCAAATCATTTTTATTCAATATTATGTTGTAATTGTGACTACTGTTTTTACAATCATAAGTAATCATAATTTCTAGATGAGTTATGCCTATTTCACCTAAATCATTTTAAATGACATGCTTTGCCTATTTGTTGATCTTGCAGTTATAAAGTCTTCATAAATCCTAGCTTGAGTGATGTGCTCTGCACTGCCACAGCCGAGGCCCTCGCCATGGGAAAATTCGTAGTCTGCGCCGATCACCCTTCCAACGACTTCTTCAGAGCGTTTCCAAATTGTTTGACGTACAAAACACCCGAAGAATTCGTAAATAAAGTAAAAGAAGCCATGTCAAGTGACCCTCACCCTCTTACACCGGAACAAAGATACAATCTGTCATGGGAAGCAGCTACCCAAAGGTTTATGGAATATTCTGATCTTGACAAGATACTGAACATGTCCTACAATGGAGACAATTCAGAGTCAAATAAAGTAAGTGGAAGCGTTAGAAAGTCAAAATCAGTCCCGAATTTAACATCGGTTGTTGATGGAGGATTAGCTTTCGCACACTATTGTTTGACGGGTAATGAGTTCTTGAGGCAGTGTACGGGTGCTGTCCCAGGAACACGGGATTACAGCAAGCAGCATTGTAAAGATCTTCATTTGTTACCTCCACTGGTAGAAAACCCGGTCTATGGCTGGTAAGATAGAAGTCAAAGTACACAAATAAAAAAACGTAGGGGTTAAATGTTGATAATATGCCTAACCAGCCTTTCTTGCTAGTTAGTGTAGTTAGTATAGATATCATCGTTTAGTTAGACTTGTTTAAATTATCAAACTCGTGTCGTATAGCTGTTATTGGTGTTGGTATTTGGTTTGTATTTTGTAATTAATGCTCTATAAAATGGCTGAATATTCTTTTTAGCAGGCATTATTCTTTAGCCGTGCAGTGTCAATTATTACAAGTAATGACTTGCACTGGTTTTGCGATATCTTACATTATTGATTTTTGAGTATTATTGAATCTTTATTTATAGGATACTAAGCTTAAGGAATATGTGTATTTACAAATGAGATGCATACTAATCAAATAAATCAGCATACTCGTAGATGAAAACCACCTCTATGTTGAATCTTTATTTATAGGATACTAAGCTTAAGGAATATGTGTATTTACAAATGAGATGCATACTAATCAAATAAATCAGCATACTCGTAGATGAAAACCACCTCTATAAGGGCATTGTTTGGGTCACGGGGCCTCTCTTTGGCTTTGGGTGATAATGTGACAATGCTGGGTTCCTACTGTAGTTTACCCCATAGCGAAAAGCAGGAAGTGTTCGCATCCGCTATGTTTTGGTAAATAAAAAACTGCTTTGCTTAGGTAGAAAGCCATGTTATTGTTGTATGTCGGTTCGAGATGGTGAGACAAGACAACAATACCACAAGAAACACTTAGCCACAATATCACAATTATAATTATTTGCCGCTAGAAAATCTCGTTGTTACGCACAGGTACCCGTCTAGTGGTTTTATAATATGATTTAGGTCGGAAATTATTTTATAGAAACCATGTCATTATAAGTTTTCTCTTATTTAAATTACATATAATATGGTTTACCGCTCAACCCCTTAAAGATAAACCAAGCTGCACAGCATGATTTGATCCTTCTAAGTAATTAACACAACAACGAATACAAGTAGACGATAATCCATCTATTCAAGTGACGGTAACAAACAAAAAACTGAATGACAATCTACAACCGCCATCATCAAAACAAATACAACATGATTTTGAAAGGTAAAACACTTATATCGGGAGGTTAAAAGATCACACATTCTTGTTCTTTTTCATCTTTGAAGGTGGCCATCGACCTTTCTTCCTCAATTGTCGTTTCCTAACAAGCCTCTTTCGTCTGAGTCTGAGCTTCTTAGCCAACTTCATCTTAATTTTCTGGTCCTGTTGCAGCTGAAGTTTTGACTCCAATGGAAGCTCTTCAACAGATAAGCTTTCATCTTTGGTTTCTGAAGGAGCACAACTTTTTTGGTCAAGGGACTAGGGACGCTGGTCAACGCAAACCACAAAGACCAACGGTGTAGTTTACTCAATAAAGTATGAGGAGGAGAAATCCCTTGGTCCTACTTGTGTCATAAAAACTCCCCAACACCTCCACCTTTAATAAAAATCCCTATATTTCACTTGTGTATCCAAACCTTTGTATTAAAAATACAACCAAACAACTTTTTTCATCTTTTTAATCCTAAACCTCATCAAACCCCCCAAACCAAACGGGCCCTTAAAAGTAGACTGACAAAAAGGGCAGGTTGGTAACAGTTCCAGGAAAAATAAAAAACTTTCTTATAGGCATTTTTCTTTTTTCTATATAAGAATTCAAAAATGCTTACAAAAGCTATATTATTAAAAAAAAGTTATTCATCAATTTTAACAAATGATTTAAAAAGGTTATATGCATTTGGAAGACAGATTGAGCGACTTTTCACCCATTTTTGTTTTAGCATTTTCTAATAAACCATATTGATCCACTAAGTATAACCTAAATCAGACCATTTATGAGTAAATGGGTTGAGATTGCCACCTATAGCAAAATCCATCTTAATTGTCATTAATCTGAGTTTGTAATGATTTGATGCAATCAAAGAAAGGGATATCAGACACCCAGGGTTGTAGGCTTGTAGCAAACTATATTTAGAAGCACGACGGTCTCTCAATAATGGCATCATTGAGGTTTGTTTAGTACAAAGAATGTCATATGGTGCTACAATGATATAGATGCTGTATGATATTTACGATGAATGAAGAATGATAGTTTGATAGGTTTGAACGACATATAAATAACATTCAAGTTTTCAAACATTTATATCAAAATGATTAGTGATAACACAAAGTAACAAAAAACTAAATGTCATCATCCAATAACTGCTACAAAACACAGGCAATTCCAAGTAGGGGTGTTATCGGGTCGGGTTGAATTGGGTTTTGAATATTTAAAAGAGAAATGCTACACTCGCAAAGAGTTTACAAAAAGTAATCCACATAATGACTTGGCAAAGGTTTTGGTCCAATCAAATTGCTTCATAATCTCTCCTTTTACTTTCTTACCCTCCACATTTAATTCACAAATCATTTTGTGGAAATATTTTTGTAAGCATTTTGTGGATCTAGCATTTCCCTATTTAAAAAGTGGCCCGCAACCCGACCCGATTAAAAATCGGGTTCGGGTGGGATTCAGGTTGGGTTATGTCGGGTCGGGTTATTCAGGTTATCGGGTACAAACACCAACACATCACATTATTTAATAATTTTCTAAAATTTAGATAATGATTGATTCGTGAGCCAAGGACTTGACTATTCTGGTGTTGCTTTTGTTGGGTCTAAACTAAAGCTGTGAAAAGCAACACCATAATATCGAAAATGACCAGGACCATGTGAGGGACTAATGTATATAACAAGTTTTGTCGAGTCCAACTACATCCTAATTTTTACCTTCAAGTTTTATGCAGGCTTTATGCAACTGCACTTATCCCTGACCCATTCATTTTAGATACTAACCCTCCCTAATCTGTTATGATAGACCAACAAAGAGAATTAGCATTTATTCCTAGTCAAATCTTTGCAATCAGTTCAATGAATATACGTGTCATACTTTAGTTTCAAACAAATGCATGGACCATACTACTAAGCCAAAAAATCTGATTTACAAGCCAGACAGCCACATCCGATGTATGTAACTTACAGAACAGGTGAGGTTTATCAAATTACAGAACGGGTCTTATCGGGTTGATTAATGTATCGGGTCTTATCGAACATTTGTTTATAATTAAGTAACTGTCTAATGCGTGTATAGGCTATATTATCAGAATGTGCATCTATTGGCAAACTTGTTTTCTTAATTCAAGCTTGATACATTAACATTATCATTTTGTTTATACACGAAGAAAGAACACCAAAACATAGAAGGATATACTCTAAAACAAACAAACAAACAGTTGGTGGGCATAATAAACATGACCGGAAAAAAGAATCAGGGAGGGACTCACAGGAACTGGAAGTAGCCGACGGTAATTGACGGGAGAAGGTTGTTACAGGGATTCCTGTAGTCAAATGAAGAACAACCATTGTATTGTGATTCTGTGCGTTGTTCTGTGGTGCGCTTCTCTATCTGGATAGCCTTATTGCCAAGCCTTTCTATCTATTATCTAGAGTAAATTGCAAAAATGGTCCTTGTGGTTTGGCCAAATTGCAGATTTGGTCCGTCGAATTTCGAAATCGTAAAAACAGTCCGTATTTTGAAGGTTTGATTCCACTTTTGGTCCTTGGTTGACCTGAATGACAAAAATACCCCTCTTAACCATTTGGATATATATTTTTTAATTTTTAGTTTTTTTTATTTTTAATGCCCTCTAAAATGCGCGGTAACTATGCTAATAGATAATAGAGTAAATTGCAAAAATGGTCCTTGTGGTTTGGTCAAATTGCATATTTGGTCCGTCGAATTTCGAAATTGCAAAAATAGTTCGTATTTTGAAGATTTGGTTCCACTTTTGGTCCTTGGTCGACCTAAAATGACTAAAATTGAACAGAGGGGTATTTTAATGTTGAATTAAAGAACACAGAATTTTAAAAGATATGGTAAAATTAAATCATAAAAAAAATAATAAGATATTTCAATTTAAAAATAAAAGTGTTTTTTAATTAAGAAGTGACACATATCACTCTAATATAGGGTTTCCTAAAATAAAATGGATGGGCAAAATTACAGACCCTTATAATTTTATAATAAATAAGTTTAAAATATAGTTTTTTAATAAAATGTCCTAAATGCTTTATAATATAGTATAGATATAGATTATTGTACTACTTTATAACGCATTTAGGACACTTATTTTTAGAAAGGCTAAAAAATTCAAACTTTTAAACTTGCTTGTTATGGAAATATTATCTATTTTTAATCTATACTATTAAGACAAGTATGTGCAATCTTGATCATCCATCTTATTTTAAGGAGACACATCTTAAAGTAACATGTATCACTTCTTAATTAAAAAATCATTTTTATTTTTAAATTAAAATATCTTTTTATCTATTTATTTTTTTATGATCTAACTTCATCATATTTTTTAAAATTTTGTGTTTTTTAATTCAACATTCATTTTTATATATTTTTATGAAATTTTAGTTTTTTTTCATTTTTAGTTAGTTTATTTTATTTTGATTCAATTTTTTTACAACTTTAACCTTAATATGAATACAAATTTGATGGGTAAAAGTGTAACATTTGTTCGTCATACAGTATTCGCCGCCACATTACGCGAGTACCATGATAGTATCTATATAATCAATCAACTGATAAGAAACAACTTCTCTTTTTTTCACTATTTCTGTCCCAAAATAACAGTCATTTGTTATTTTTTAGATCTCTTTCTTTCAATTTTAACTTTAAACTTTTTTGTGTTATATAATATTTGATGTAAAATATATGAATAGATCGGTTTTTAAATGTATTTTTATTGTTATAATCTTTATCATGTGTTATATAACATAAACAAAAATATTTAAAGTCAAAGTTTAAAAAGAAATACTTAAAAACTAAATAGGGAAAGTATTATTTTGAGATGAAAGAAGTATATTCAATTCACTTCCTTTTTTTCTCGAGATATCTCAAACTGTCTTTATACCCGTGCGTTGCATCGAGACAATTTTATATCTTAAATATATATCTTTACATTTACCGAGACACTAATGCCGTCTTGTAGATTTCCGTCGGTTCGTACCACTAAAACAAATAGGCCCTTAAACACACATGCAAAATACATATCTGTAATAGTGCATGAACTAATTAAATCGAGTCTCGTGTATATATATAATATGAGTGCATGAAATTTTGAAGCATTCGTCATCGGTGATGATGCAAGGCATGTTCAAGCTCCAACTTCTCTGGCTTAGCCGCCGGTTCTTCGGTCGACACGAAAGTCAAGTCAATTGGTTCGAGAAGATGGAAGGGTAAAGATGACAACTTATTGTTGTCATAATCTATCTTTTATTATAAGTCATTATGTTATTTTTATATAAAGATTTATTTAGATTATTAAGAGTTATAAATTATTATTTGTTTCCTTATAATTAGTTTTTGAAAAGATCTTTGCTTTCTTTCCAAGACTCTATTAGAGTATAAATAATTGTAATGCATTTATGTTGGAGAACAGTTATGGATTATTGAATAAGAAAATAGTGTTTCTCTTTTAAGTCCCGTTTAGGCACCCTTTTGAGGGTTTATCGAATTCCTTATGCTTTGTTATTTGTGTGGTTTCTTGAATTCACAACGGCAAATCGCTATCATTTGATATCGGAGCTGCTAGGTCCTAATGGCCGGACGTGTTCGTCGTGGAAGACCCCCGGGGGTGGTAATCGTAGAACGCCGAAGTAGGCAACGATCCCGATCCGCGTGACGTGGAAAACCATTTGGTTACATGGCTCGTAGATTCGCTGAAGGCAGCGACACGACTACCAATGAGGACCATGTGTTGTAGAGATTGAAGACCCCTTAAACAAGTGAAGGAACTTCAAGACGGATTCCAAAATCAAGCTACCCGTAGAGTCACCGAATGAGGCAACGGTCACGTGAGTGGGGATGATGTCACTTCATCCGGATGATCTTATTGAATAGTTGGCATGATAGAATGTGATTCTCCATAGAGAAGCCGTGTTAAGGAAACGAAGGGAGGTTAGAAAGCTTTAGAGTTCGAGACTTGGAAAGAAAAGACTCGAGGACAAGTCTTTTCCAAGAGGAGGAGAATGGTGCAAGGCATGTTCAAGCTCCAACTTCTCTGGCTTAGCCGCCGGTTCTTCGGTCGACACGAAAGTCAAGTCAATTGGTTCGAGAAGATGGAAGGGTAAAGATGACAACTTATAGTTGTCATAATCTATCTTTTATTATAAGTCATTATGTTATTTTTATATAAAGATTTGTTTAGATTATTAAGAGTTATAAATTATTATTTGTTTCCTTATAATTAGTTTTAGAAAAAGATCTTTGCTTTTTTTCCAAGACTATATTAAAGTATAAATAATTGTAATGCATTTATGTTGAAGAACAGTTATGCATTATTGAATAAGAAAAGAGTGTCTCTCTTTTAAGTCCCGTCTGAGCACCCTTTTGAGGGTTTATTGAATTCCTTATTCGTTGTTCTTGTGTGATTTCTTATATTCACAGCGGCATCCGCCATTAGGTGACCTTGTACAATCACGCCGCTTGCACTATCCTAAAAACTGTATTGCGAGACACCCACGTTTAGATTGACATACTTTGTCATAAACACTTGTAAAACTTACATTCAACAAAACAAAATGAAACAATATCACTTGAAGCAACTTAAGAACTGTCTAAAGTTTGATCATAAGTGAACAAAATATTAGCATAAAGTGTAAACATAGACATATTACTTAATACATGTTATTTTCTTCTTTTATTCTTAAGAGCTACACAAAAACCCGAAAAGTCTATTAACTTGAACCAAGTTGACAATCAAAATGGAGATATCATTACTACGTAATGTAAATCCACAACAAACAAAAAGGATAACGCAACCTTTATCGAAGAACTTGACATACAACATGGTTACTTTTTCTCTACATACTAAGCTTTTCTAATAAGAGTACATACATTTATATAAATTTTCAATTTTTTTTCTTCATAGATAAGAGTCTTAAGGCATCCATTAATTGCTTCCAATTTGCTTACGTTGCCATAAACTACAAAAGCTACAACCCAAAACATAACATATCATAAAAGTTTACGAACCATCTTTACCTATTATTGGAATATGTCCAAATATGAATTAATATATGTCCGGGAATTATACAGCATGGAGGAGCACTACGGTTTTATATGGAATACCGTAGTAAATATATTAAAGTAATATATTATGTGTTTAGCAAACGATCGTTAAATGTTAACAAGTATTAATATTAGTCGTTAAAGAGTTAAGGGACTAAATATACAAAACCGAAGATTGAAAGGGTGCGGTTTGACTCCCCTTTTCCTAGTCGGCTGAAAACCTAATCCATGTGTGTTAGCCTCAAAATATTGAGTCGAACAATGGAAGTTCGTTCATAATTATATTAGGTCTCGGTCACTAAATTAATATACGTTGTAATAGCTTAGACGGGGGTAAACGGGCTCTTTATTTGTAATCTAATCGGTCAGTTGTATAGGGCGAAAGCCAAGGTAAACCGAGCCGGCCCGTTTTGAATTACTGAAGGCATGCAAGCTATAAAATACACTCACCAAGGAAGGTGATGGGAATGGTTGGTTCATTTGTACATTTCAAGTTAATCATCCAATTCTATTTTTCCTCTAACTTTCTCTCTCAAGATTCTCTCGTCTACATTCTTCTACTCGTGTGTCTTTGTTAATCTTTATTGAAGTGAGTGATTAAGGAGTTATCGTCGACGATTTTGGTTTATTAGAGCCTCGGGTTTGTTTCAGTTGTTTGATTCGTGGTTTTAAAACATTCGATTTCGTTGTATCATTTAGTTGTTTGTTCGAAATAGAAAAAAACAAGCAAAAAAACCATGGGTTTGAGTTATTTTTCGTGGTTAAAGTGGTCTAAATCTTTGTTACTTTCTTTATTTAGAATACTTGTAAATAGTTACATTGAGGTAGTGGTTAGCTTATTTCAGATGCTAGTTGGAAGATTTAGGCTTATTCGCAATGTTAGAAGAAAATTTGGTCTCACTGCGTATGTGTGTTTGACAAAGTTCTATGTTGCGTTTGGACTATCCAGAAATTTCGTGGTTTGCGTTTTTTGATGTATCGAGTCATGTGCGTTTGGAAGAAAAGTGTGACGTCTGTTGGCGTTATGACGACTTCAGCTGTTCCGTAACGAAATATGGCGGTCATGATTATGTTACAAATCGCCTGACCCGCACCAGAACTACAAAAAATGTTTGTTCTTCAGCAGATACAACAGTTCCATGCACAACAGGCGTTGGATCTTCTTTTTGGTCCTGTTGTACGATGAATTTTTCAATGATGTTGGTACTTCAGTGTAACAAGTCTTCTTCGTCCCCACCGAAATAAGTCTTATGCTCCTCAAGACAACAAACCCTTCACCGAACATTCACCCTACATCAGAACCGATCAATACTTACAAAGTTTCAGGCTGAGGAAACAACGATGCTTTTCACGCAGGACATTGTAACCAATCCTTTTTGTACACGTACAAAGAAGCGGGCTGAGGTCTTCCTCACGCTTCTTGGTAATTCAAATGTGCATACCTTTATCAACCTCACAATTCCGAATAACCTCGTGGACAAAAAGATCACCGTTGTAACTCAAGTTGTGGAAATCCATCCAAGCCAATGCAAAAACAAGCGACAACTTGCAAACAGAATCCTGAAATGTGTATGTTTCGCATCTCCGCACGTGAGTGATCGTGTTGATAGTCCGAAAAAAAACATTAAGGAAGCAATGGGCTGACTTGCTGGATAGTAAGCAATGCGGAAGAACGTCATCAGTTTGATGACTACAAGTCTGGGAACCGTTGACAAACTTTTGGCAAGAACGTAATCTCAAGTAAAGTGGTTATGGAAATACAAAAAGGATGAAGACAAAAGTAATTGCAACAAAGCACGACTGTAGGCAAAGGGGTATGCTCAGGAAGGAGGGTATTGATTTTCGAAGAATCATTTGCTCAGTAGTGCTCGCTTGGATAGGCTGTCAGGATCTTTGTGCATATGCTGCACACAAGTCTTTTCCAATTTATCAGATGGACGTGGAAAACGGCATTCTTAATGGTCCATTGAAGGAGGAGATGGTTAATGTTGACAACAGACGGATTCGTTGTCCTGATCATCCAGACAAAAGGTTTCCGTCTAGAAAGCTCTATATAGGAGTGAAATAAGCTCTGAGAGCCTGGTCCCTGGTATGATGGAACTGTCTCAAATTCCTGATTTACATAGGTTTTACTAAAGGTATCTTGACCGTCCTTATTCACGATAAATACGGGGAGGACTTTACTTGTGGCAGAAGTTACGTTTGTTGAACATTA
This sequence comes from Tanacetum coccineum, assembly GCA_026074375.1. Classification (NCBI taxonomy): domain Eukaryota; kingdom Viridiplantae; phylum Streptophyta; class Magnoliopsida; order Asterales; family Asteraceae; genus Tanacetum; species Tanacetum coccineum. The sequence continues at coordinate 91,968 of BQNB010005039.1, read as the reverse complement.
TTTTTTGGTTCCACAAACCGTACCTATGTTTTTCAAAAGGTTTTGAAAAATTAATGCACCGGGTAGAGATTGAGGATGTCCTTAATGGGTGGAGGGAAATGAATTCTTTTTAGGACCTTAGATCCACCAGTCGCCACGAGTATGTTTATCTAATCAGGCCAAGTACATGCCTTAGAGGATTGCTGAAAAAAACATGGTCATGGAAAAAGGACAAAGCATTGGTACTACACCAATGGCACGAAACCTAATTCGATGCTAGACTTGAGGTGGTGAACCGTAGTCCAAACTGACTATCGTAGCAAAATCGGGTCACTCCTGTATCTGACATCTAGTAGGACCAGTCATAGTGCAAGCTGTATGTTATTGTGCAAGGATATCAAGGCGAAGACCGACTGAAAAACACCTCAAAGAGGTTTTAAAAAGGGAATCTTTCGATACTTAAGAGGTTACCATTCATCATGGGACTCTGGTATACGAAGGGTTCATGGCTTTGAAACAAACAGCTTTTTCAGATGCCGATCATGCCGGTTGCCTTGATACTCGCAAAAGCACTTCTGGAGGAATACAGTTCCTAGGTGATAAGTTAGTCAGCTGGATGTCAAAGAAGCAGGACTGTACAGAATTTCTGATCTTGAACGGATCATTAAGAAAACCCAAGCTTATCACCAAACAAATTAGGAAGATCTTTAGGATGTCATATACCGGCTCAGAATCAACAAACTCTTAGGATGTCATCTACCGGCTCATCCGTAGAGGCTGGGTACGTGGCGTTATCTGCAAGTTGTGCTCAAGTAATGTGGATGAGGACACATCTTAAAGATTATGACTTCAATTACAACAAAATACCGTTGTACTACGACTCTCAGTCAGCCATAGCAATCTCATGCAACCCCGTACATTACTCCCGTACCAAGCATATCCATACTCGGTATCATTTCATCAAGGAACAGGTTGAAAACGGTATAATTGAATTTACTTTGTCAGAACAGAATACCAATTAGCTGATATGTTTACTAAAGCCTTACCCGTAGATAGGTTTCAGTATCTTGTCAGGCGAATTGGTATGAGATGTTTGACTCCAGCAGAACTGGAGGTTCTGTCAAAAGAATCTGCTTGATACTTCATCAAACATCAACATGTACATATTTTTGAAAAAAATAAAAAAAAATAAAAACACAAAAATATAAAAGTTCAAAAAGAAAATACAAAATCAAAAAATCAGAAAATGTTTCAAAAAATATTCTTCTCGACATGTCTCTTGGAATCGATAACATTTACGTACCTAGAAATGTTGATTAATATCGACACGGGCGTGTAAATGAAGTTCGAACAGGAGTTTCAAATGCTTTCAAAACATGTCATTTCTAAATTTTCTAAATGGCTTATGTGCAAATATCAGTACGTAACCCGAACTTCAAATAAAGGAAAGCTTATCTATGAAGATAACTTATCCTAACAACGAGAAATTCAACGTTTCTCGGTCTTGAGCTGTTCTTACAAGACATTCAAAGTTTTAAGCTCAAGAAAAAGGAAAGTGTACGCATAAGTGCGCTTACCCTTAGAGTTGGAAGAGAAGTCTTCTAACATGATGTTTTTCAAAATGTTGAACACAATTTTTCAAGAATTTCTCACTGACGATTCATAATCTTTCAAAATTGTGTGTTCAACGCTCCATCTTTCAAGGGGGAGTTTTTCGAAAAACAAAGTTTAATGAGTTTGGATACATCATCTCACGACCATTCTTATGTATTCAAACCATTCCCAAAAAGTCTCTTAATAACAACAAAGTTAATATTGAACAATTAATAGAATGGATCGTTATTAAGATGACTAAGTGTTCAACATCAATTTTATATCGAATTTTACAACCTGGTATCATTTTTATTGGTGTCAAAACATATGTTAAAATTGAGGGGGAGAGCAGGGATGACACGTTCCAAATAATTCATGCTAAGCTTCAACATTTTCCCCCATGGCCTTTTCAAGACAAATTTTAATCACACAGTATTTCAAAAACTAAGTGACTTAGATTTAAAATAAGAGGGAGAAATGTAATTAAAATGTGATCTAAAAGGCTCAAAAACTTGCTATCGGAAAAGGGTTTTATAGGTTACGATCTCTACCCGTACAACATCTTATTTCATGACGATTCTGAAGTCATAAGGTGGTAAGGTTAGGTATTTGTCCTATGATACCAACCAGAACCGGAGGGATCTACCCAAGGACACTCCATAGTTAGAAATAGCAGTCCTTAGGTATGATTGGAGATGAATGTGTATAAGGGAAGAATGTCGACTAAGATTGAGCTAACACTGGAACAATCACAACAAGGTGTTAGTAATGACGTCTTGGTAAGCATTGAAGGGTTGAATTAATTATAAAAGAAATGTATGGATAAAGGGTGAAAAGAAAGAAGCCCTCCACACAACTTAGGCAGAAACCGGGTCAATACATATGCTGTCAGAATCACAATGTTGATTGCTGACATTGAAGACGACATCATGGACCCAGTGATGCAATGCCACAACCCTTTACAGCATTAGGGGTTTCTCTCAAAAAGTAAACTTGCCTCATTTGTCACGGGAGATAACACACGACTTCTATTGACCCAGCCATTCGGGTTTCTCTCAATAGAAACTTGTCTCATTTGTCACGGAGATACACACAACTTCTATTGACTTTCTCACTCCGAGTTAGTTAATATTGAATAGGTGGCAGTCTGCTCCAGCCTCCGAGTACTAAAACCAAAACGCACTAATCGAGTCTAGAGCCAAGAGATCAATAAAATAAATCTCATTAGGACACATTCCATTACAAACACATGTTGAACATCAATAAGTTCACAAGCTATTAACAAGAGTCCTACGCATTATCCTTGTGATTTTGCCAGAACATCCGAGTGATACCAAAGTATTCACAGTGAAGATGGAAATCCTGCTTGAGCTAACATCAAACAAGCTCTTGGTAGGTGACTTGCGCGATTCTATATGAATCAAACTTGTGTCAACTGGAAAGAAACGATGGTACGATTCTATGTGAATCAAACTTGTTCCAGTAAATGAATTAAAGGTTTAATCAGAAAGATAGTAACTATCTGATTCACTATTACCGTGTTGTCTGCTTTGAGACGCTCCGGTAACGAGAACGGCTAGTGCATCTGCGAAACCTTGTCAAGAAGATTCATTTGAATTCTATATGATCATAGGCAGTATTTATACTGATTAACGGGGAACCGTGGTTATTGCAACCTTATTCGACGAAGTGACAAAGACACTCTCGTCCATATCTGTTGATTATCACTAACGTAAACTTGCAGATTATATGGTGGTGGCGGTATCTCATTTCAGCTGAAGTCGGATTCATTACCACATGCTCATGCTCAAACTACAAAGACATACTATAAGCATCAAGATTTAAGAATCAAGAAAGCTCAAGATTTAAAGACAATGACTTCCGCAAACTTTGATATTAATGATAACTCCTCAAAAATCAAGCTTCGAGGGAGATTGTTCGCAAGCTTTCTATATGATGCAAAGTATGAGCATGTTGGTCAAGACACAAGATCGCAAGGTGGCAAAGACGATCCAGACTGAAGGATAAAGTTTTAAAGATCTCGAACGTAAAGACGAAGTCAAAAGACAATGATAAAGGCTCAAGATCAAAGATCGCAAAGCATGAAGGAACAAGCCTACAACGTAGACAAAGACAAAGATCACAAGAGCTTAACGACAAAAATCAATCTCATTGGTCTCACAAAGGAGTGTCACTATGAACTCACTTCGGGGGAGATTGTTAGCCTCAAATATTGAGTCGAACATGGAAGTTCGTTCACTAAGAATATTAAGTCTCAGTCATTTAATTATGTAACCTTATAATAGGCTAGAACGGGTAAACGGGCTTGTTTATATAAGCTAATCGGTCACATGTATTGGGAGAAAGCCCAAGTAATCTCGAGCTCGGCCCGTAGAAATACCAAAGGTATGTAAGCCTTTTGGTTTAAGTATAAATACACCTCTCCAAGGAAGAAGAGGTGGTTGGTTCATTTGTAAACTTTTGTCTTGCAAGTAAACTTCCCATTCCTTGTTTTCTCTCACTACTTTCTCTCACTAAACTCTTATCTCTCTAAAATTCTTCTCATCTCCTAATCTTAATTTCTTGTTCTTAATATGAAGTGAAGTGATTAATTGGTTACCGACAAACCTTTCATAACTCACTCTCAAAAATTCATCAAGAACAAACAACACACATACCTCAAACCAGATCAAATCCTCAAAACCCTAAATACTAAGTTGAATCATCATCACCTGACATTACTCCCAAGGAAGAACCTGACACTCTTGATAGACCTGAAAGACCAAACCTTTTCTTACCTATTACTCAGGTTGATTTCACCTTTGATGAAATCACTTTCACCACCAACAATGAAGTTGCACTCATATATCCTTCACATCCCAACCAAGAATACTTTATGGCTGTATCAGACTTCATTTCAAAATGTTGTCTAAAGGAAGCATTCGCAAGAGCCCCAAATCAATACAAAGAATACCTAAGTGAATTCTGGTATACGGCAAAGGTCTTACCAGACTCTAAGATTTGGGTATCGACTCCCACAGGAGATGTTAGAGGAGAGATAGGTGATAGTAGTTTTATATATACTATAAAATATATGATAATATTTCCAAAAGAGCAATTAAGAACTTTCCTAAAGTCTCCCTTAAGAAAAGCTTACTCTAAAAGATATATAATATATCTTACGTATATTTAACCGGGAAGAATGATCACCCGGGTCGTTTCCCCAACGACTTATGAAATTGAAACCTTGCTTTAGCTTGGATTTTGATTTGAATGAGAGAAAAGATGTTTTTGAGTATCTATAACTACTAAATAAAAGCAATAGTTAAAATGAACAATTAAAAGCAATTAAACACTTAAACAATTAACGAGAAACAAATAAAACACGACAATTAAGCAAATAAGACAAAATTAAACTTTAAAGTTGTAAACTAAATTTCTAAACCTAAAATAGGACAAAAGAAAATTTTAGGAAAAAGAAAAATATTTTTTTGATTATTTTTGAATTTATTATGAATTAAAAATTATTTTAATCTAATTAAATCCTAGAAAATAGCAAATAAAGTCCTAAAAATTAAGAAAAATGATTTTTAAACTTAGAAAAGTCTAAAATAACATAAAAACTCAGAAAACTATTTTTAAAATTAAAATCCTATTTTTAAAATTAAAAATAAAAGCTCAAAAATGAAAATAAAAATCTAAAAGAGTTGAAAATGATTTTTCTTAATGTAAAACTAAAAACTATTTTCTTGTAATTTTCTAAAACTTTTTTCTATTTTTTATGAATTTTCTAAAATTAAAACTTTCGAAAAATCATAAAAAATAAACTAATTAATTGGAAAAAATGTAAAAATACAGGAAAAGCTATGATGCAACAAAGATTAACTAAGAAAAATAAAAGACAAACTCAGGGCTATCAATTAAGCTGATAAAATGAGTGCAATATTAGGCTACGGCTTATTATAAAAGATGAATTGAAAAATGACTATATTAATTAAATGGTAAGGAATTTGGTTGGATGAGCTATTGAAGCAAAGTGTTAACGCATTAGGGTATGTGAGGCAAGGGTCTTGGGTTCAGTCTGGCAGAACCCTTTTTTATTTTTTTTTATTTTGCAAAACTAAAAACACAAAGTTGTAAATTAAGCTATTTTAAGCAACTTTAATAAAGACAACATAAGCTCATACTCAATAATAAGCTTAAAAACAACTTATGAAGCTGCTGTTACAGTAAGTAGCTTTTTGAGGTTCAAAAAGCTAATTTTTACTAAAAAGCTTGCACACAGTTCAATTTAAGCTCATTTTTGAAACTAAAAGTTGTTCTTAAAAGCTAATGATGTAAGGAAACTGAATCTAACAAGCTAATTTAACAACTAACACTTAAAGATATCTAAATCTATGATTAAAAAGCAGTCTAACGTCGTGAACTAACCTAAGAAACTCAAAAACCAAATAAAACTAGAAAAAAACTAAATATAGCTATGACATTGCTGAGCTTTTGGAAACTTAGATCACAACCACAATTACACAAACTAATCTAAAGCTTTCAAATCTAATTCTATAAGCTGTAAAATCTAATTATACAAAGCTAGACACTAGATACTAACTGTTTTTTGGGTTTTTAAAGGTTAATATGAAACTATTAAAAGCTATTACCTAATAATAAGCGAGAAAATTGAAAAACAATTCCTAATCTATACTAAACTATATAGTATATCTAAAAACTTACTAAATTTAAAAAAAACCTAAATCCTATTTAATCTATTCAAAATGGAGATCAGAAAGTCCAAGTCATAGTAACTGAGGTCACTACTTTTTGGCTGAGTGCCAAATGGTAAAGCCACCAATTGAAATTCAGGTCACCTAAATGGAAACACCTGTACTATTTTAGTTACTCAATTTGAGAGTGAATAAACACAAGCACAACACAAACCAATCCTAAAAATGCTTGGATCAAATGTTTTGGCAATGAAATTTTAAGAAAAAAGTACCCTGTGCAGAATCAACTCAAATTAAAACCCCTACTATATTCATTTATATAAAAATCAAAATCTAAAAACTCTTTTTCCCTACTGAATTTAAGTGAAATCAAAGGCAGACTCAAACAAATTGCACAAATCCTTTGACTTTATATGTGACAACTACAAGGGTTAAACCAAACACCCCTTAAAATGATGACAGAATTAAAAGAGCTTTAAAAATGCTAATCCATTTGACTAAACCTTGATACCAGACATTAGTGAGCTTATACAAAGCTTATGAAACATGATTAAATAGCTAAATAAGCCAAAATCTAAGATCTACAACTAATGCTACTTATTTTTTTTTTGGTTTTTATGACAAATATTTAAGAACACTATGATCTATGCTATGAAAACTAAAACAGATAATTAAAAAGAAAAATAAGATCAAACCAAACTCCAACAAAAGCAACTAAAGAATCAAATAAGCATAATTGATAAGCTAATAAGCAGATACGCAAAATTTAAGCTAGGAATCTATGAATATAAAAGAAAAATAGAGACTTACTGAGCCTTATCTAAACAAAGGCATAATGTGCTCTTAGAGCTATTCTACAACTCCTGGCTATTTAAAATAAGCCATGTTAAAACGGACCAAGAGACCATCCACAAATGACACCCTTCCATAAAGCTAAAATCCAAAAAATAACAAGTGAAGTATGTTTTATAAACTAATTTAGATGTTTACAAATGATTAGGACATGAATAAAGCTCAAATACATGATTCTAATAGACTCCATGAGAGCTGAAAAGTAGCTATATTAGCTATGAGTAATAGTAGCAAGATATGTGAAAGAAAAAGTGAGAGCTTAAAAGTGAAATTAAGAATATATTAAAACAAAGCAAACTGGATATTCATTTACAAAAAACTCTGATTACATTGCTTAAAAAGGAAATCACAAAACATTTAAAATTACATTAAGCTTAAAACTAGAATTTAAACTAAAAATTTAAAAGCTACTACTAACTAGATACTGAATGTGTGTGAAGTGTGAGTATTTAAAGCCATAAGAAGTCTACTTGTCTCCCTTACTTTAAACACGCTCTTATCAATAATACAACACCATCATTTCTTCAATCATTTGGTAGTGATTTTGAGCCGTTGGATCTCTCCTTGAATCACACGGATTGCCAGCGTGGCAATCCGTTATGAGGCCTTGTGTTTGTTTTGTGATAGTACTATGTGCAAAATCCAGCTTCTCTTTGATCTTAGCCAAATGCCAACGTCTTCCTTTTTGCTTGTGTTAGCCAATTGGAGCTCTTGATTTGACATAATTAACCCTGGTGTCATGTTGTACTTCACTTGAATAGTCGTTTGTAACCTTCAATTTTGAGAAGCCCTTTGTTTTTGACAGATGGTGAATCGAAGGTCTTGAATGAGATAATATCCATGTTCTTCGCGCCCTATAATTAAACTAAAAAACAGGTTAAAAATATGTTGAACTATGGGCTATTGCACATTCAAGTCCCCTTGTGGTTGATTATTTAAAGTTTGTAGTGTAAAACAACTATCCATAAATGGTATCTTAAGTCCATTGTGGTTTTATTAAAAGGTAAATGGGCTAGGGTATTGGGCTTTTGGTTTTGGGCTTTTGGAACCGGGTAAGGTTTTTAAGGGTTTAGGGCCCATTTAAGATTTAAGGGACTATTTGTGTAATTTTTGGAACTTGGGGGACTTAAATGGTAATTTTGGGTTTTTGTCTTTTTATGGTTGACTTTGTTTGACCAGGGTTTGACTTACTTTGATTTGAGACTTGAATTTTCTGGCTTTGGCTTTGAATACTTTTGGCTTCTCATGTGCTCTTTCATCTTCCGTTTCCTCGAGTTCGTTTTGCCCGTTATTATGACGGATTTCCTTGTGATATTTGTCTTATCCGTATTGCACCCCACAAGAACACAAAAAACAAGTATATTTTATGCCATTTAAAAGTCTGTTTTTGGTCATTTAAGGTCATTTTTGGTATAAACAGATATGTGTATTTTACACTTATCAAAATTCCCCAAACTAAACGATTGCGTGTCCTCACGCAATATTGCATGCCTTATATCCAAATATCTCAAAACTTCCCCAAACTAAACCTTTGAAAAGTAGCCAAGAATTATTGTTGAGAGAGCTAAGAGATCAAAGTTTTATAAAAACACCCGAATTCCCATTTTCAATAAAAAATAATATTTTTTATGATTATTCTTGATAGACTAATTTAAACTACGCACTTATTCTGTGTTGACATAATGAATAATAATTCATTACCTTAGTGGTAATTTTAAGGATCATGGAACAAAAAGCACAATTAAGTGTCTAAAAAGGCTAACTTCACATTTCCGATTTTTCACTTTTCCCATACAAAGCTTAAAAATAAGATCCCTTGTTAAGTATGATAATGATTCATAAGACTACTTATAATTACAACTTGTGAATTTCTCTTCCTGACATAAATCATATATTTAAGTGTGTGGTGTTTCAAATTAAATTTAAACCATTAATATCTACAAAATATTTATTTTAAAGATAGTTGCCAATCCTACCAAAGCTTACAACATGGTCCTTTTTGCTAGTATGTATATTCAACTTAGTAAAGAACACAACTCAAACAAAGCAAAAACCATCCATAGCTAAGACATCGTTGTTCACTTGTCCCATTAATTCCTATTTCTTCTCTAGCATTCCACTGTCATCGGTAATTGCTAAGGCTTTTTGACACCCCAACCCCATCCGAAGAAAAAAATCGAGACGCATGAACATCCGTGAAAAAGCCATGAAGATCTTTTGCAAACTTGGTTCAAAAGAATACCTTGGTTTTGAAAATGAAACTTTTCCTATTATTTTTCTAACTAGCAACATTTTATTATTATCACATTATAGGCTAGAACCGAGTATCATTTTCTTTCGACGACACGTCGGCCACGCCTCCGACAAGAGCTCGTGTACTTATTATGATACCACCCCTAAATATACATCCTCCATCCTTTCTTTCAGATGTCACATGGGAGCGAACCGACAAAAGCCATGACTTTATTGCGATGGAGTTTGTATATTAATTATTAACACTAAGGATTTATAACTTGCATCCTTTTTATTCACCAACTACATTTTTTAACTACATTTTTACTAATAACACATTATTTTTGCAAATAGAAAAATTTCGTTTTAGAAAACCAAAGTATAAACTTGAACTAAAATTCTTATTTACCAACCGATGTTGACTTCATCATACGATAAAAGGCATTTTCTCTAAATAAAGTTTGATTTAGACTATTAATAGTAAAAAACTCTAATTTGTCAAAAAATAAAGAGAACACGTATAATTAATCATTTTAAGAACTTCTGGGAAAAAAACCACAAGTTATTCTTATAAGCCTTTAAGTTTTCCAAATAAACCTTGTTTAGCATCCTAATTCGTAATCAACACTATCATCTCTTATTCTTTGCAATTTAAAATCTCTAATAAAGAGATTCGCAAATACTTAGCCTATATAAAATCCAACTCGGCATATTTAAAAATTAAGCACAATCCATCATTACTAAAACGATTTCAAGACTAGCATGTTTAAAGTCTAAAGTCTACATTGAGACTAGCAAAACTATCATCCATTAATTGTAAATTATAAAACTAGAACTCTACATAAACGTTCAGATCGATGTCAAAAATTACTTCTTAATTGTCCCAACGAAAAACCTACATTCGTTCTTAACACTTATTAAATTATTTTTTTTACTTTTCACTACTAATATTTATATTATTTTTTCATATTTTTTCATTTTTTTCCTACAAATAAAAACTTAAAAATTTAAATTTTTTGCTATTTTTGTGGGAAAACGGGTACGCGAGAACAAAACAATAAGCAAGCAACATCAAATCGATAGATTCCCTCCCCAAACTAAAACGAAACATTGTCCTCAATGTTTAAGGCGGGTCTCTACGCAAATCTAAGCCGTTTATTAATTATGCAAAGATAAACGTGAATCGATAATGATGAAAGGATATCGGATTTCCCCAAACTAATTTCAAACAAAGGCTAGGAAGCTCGAGTGAACCGGGACACAACACCGAACACGAGAGTCTTCAGAAATTGTTGGTTCAATCCTACAAAAATCACAACAAACAACAAACACAAAGAACGGAAAAAACTAGCCTCAACACATCACAACACATTATTTATTAGAAAATAGAAAGAAGAAGAAAAGGATAAGCATGGGGTGAACTCCCACGAAGCGGCTTGTTTTTGTTCATCGAGTCGCAAGCTCGACTCGATCCCTGAATTTATTTGTCCTTAGGGAAAGTTTGGAGATCCGGGATAACCAACGGTGGCATATCCCCTCCAAAATAATGTTTGAGACGGTGGCAATTCACTTTGAAATTTGAGCCATCAGGGTGAGATAATTTGGCAGTGCCATATGGAAAAACTTCGGTAATTGTGAAAGGACCGGACCATCGGGACTTGAGCTTTCCGGAGAAAATCTTTAATCGGGAGTTGAAAAGTAAAACTTGATCACCAACATTGAAGGTTCGATTTTTGATCTTAGAGTCGTGAAGTTTCTTCGTCTTCTCCTTGTAGATTAATGAATTCTCATAAGCTTGATCTCGAAGCTCGTTAAGTTCGTTAAGTTGGAGCTTTCGATGATCACCCGCGGTTTTGAGATCGAAATTGGCATGCTTAAGAGCCCAATATGCCTTGTGTTCTAGCTCAACTGGTAAATGACATTACTTATATATATTATGATATGATTTTGGTTTGCTTGTGTGTGATAGAACCAAGTCTGGCAGTAAGTTCAGCAACATAGCTCATTGATTGATTACAAGCTTAAGATTTCCAAAACCTTGCATGAATCCTTGTATTGTCATAATGCTGGTGAAGAAAAGTCGGAAAGCTGGAAAGGAAAGGTCTAACTTAAAGACCGGTGAAACAAAAGTGCTTCATGGGAATCAACCTGGTCGTTTTTGAAATTGTTTTGAATGTTTTTAAATTGTTTGCAGTGTCTTCTTCCCAGACACTCCATAGACATTTCGACCCCCGTTGGATACGGCGTATGGATGTGTTGTCTGGACGTTTATCAGATCTGTAATTAAATTTCAAGTACTTTAAAATTTTAAATTGTTTTTGAAGGAACCATACGACGTATCCTCAGGTTTTGGGATACGGGTATTGATGCTTGTACTTTCTGTTGTGTTTAATTGTTTTCTGCATTATAACCATTGTATAACCGAGATAGAATTGTACTTTTTGTTTCTAATCTTTTATGTTGGACCGTTCTATAGGAAATCGACGATATGGTATACTCTGAAAAGAGACGTGTTATGTGTTGAAAACTCGTACGAGCTTTTTGAATCCTTGTCAACACCACTTTTTGTAAAAGGACTCAAATTGGAGAATCTCCTAAGAAATCCATATCAGGAGTACCTCGTTTAATTTATTTCTATTTTCTTTAATTGTTTTATCTATACAACGAGGACGTTGTATAATCTAAGTGGGGGGGATGGAGAATTAGAATGCTTACTTGTCCTTTCTTTTACAAATAACATGATAATATGCTTAAATTATGCCAAATTTAAAATTTTTTCTAACATAACTTTTGAAAAAATTATAGTTACATGCCTCACGGCATTTATATCCCTTATTGCCAATTTATATGAATTAAGCCTATTCCGTTTCCATTCGTTTACTAAAATTCACACAAATAATATGAGTGTGTCGGTGATGTAGTGGTCTTTAGAACTTGGCCTGGGGATATATCTCTCGAGACCACCAAGAGGATACTATACGGTTTTAGATGGTGGAAACATTATTTACTAGTATTTTTTAGGAAAACATCAAAAAGCCTTTAAATGTATGTATAAATTAAATTAACTTCACTGGTTAGTTAAATCCCGTTGTAACCCTGTTCGTTAATACTCATCCATATGAATAAGATTCCTTAGAAAAACCTGTTGAGCCATTCTGTCTTTTTACACCATATGTTTGTTTCGTTACACCGTTTACACCTTAGCCTACCATGTGATTAAGCCTACTTAATCAAATGCTAGATGTCGTTTAAGTGTAAAGTTTTGTATTTTCCTGTGTCAAAGTGAAAATTTTATATTCTCCCGGTATGGTCGGGATAATCTGCAAATACAATGGGAAAATATGTAGCTCGTGTTTTTGATACTTTGCAAATTTTGTATTATGTCGATGTGAGGAGTGTATTTTAAAGATCATGCTAAAAAGGCGCATGTTTTGGAGACTAAAACATAAGATATTTGAAGATTGCTTATTTCTGAAAATACGCCGTATCCAGAAAAGAGATACGGCGTATCAGCGCTAACTACGTCCATGGTAATCGCGGTTCTATCCTATTCCCCTATTAGGGGTATGCATCTTCGTTCATACGCCATATCCATCAAGATAACTATTCAAAGATACGAAGATATTTATATTTTGGGAATGTATATCATATTGATCTTAAACTTTGCGCGTACTCCAAGGGAAACACCCTAATACGCCGTATTGGCCTAGCCCAATACGGCGTATCCAACCTTGTTTTAGAGGCTATAAATAGAAGACTCAAAAACAAGTTTTCAGTGTGCAAATCATATTCTTCATACCATACATATAAAAGACTATTTTCTAAAGAAAAGAAGCACAACAAAGGTCAAGCATCGATCATGATTCCATAGAAGACACCGTGTAATTCCTATACTCTTGTATTATTTAATTTTAGGTAGCGTTCAAAAACGTTTAGTTTACCTTGGTTATTTGATCACGCTTGTATAATTACATTGGTTATGGGCTAATACCCTTGGGTATTAGCCATCTTAATGAAGATTTAATGTTTGGTTTGTTTTAAAATTGATTTCTTAGTTTATCGTTGAAAGTTTAATTATGTTTATCACATGATACTTGTCTACGTGTTTGAATATGCGGACTATATGCAATGGGTCTAGTTACGCCTAACAAGTGAGCTAGATACTGGGATAACTCTCCATATCGTGTTTTATATTACTGAACCAATAGGATCACAAGTAACGTTCTGTCTTTGTCTTTAAATTTAAGATCTTAGGATGGACCGGGTTTGGTGGACCCGTAATGTTTTAAAAAGTATGTTCTTGATTAATTGTAAAGATTTAAAATAGTAGACTACCAATATAAAATTATAGTCAAACAGTCAGTGGGTGAGAGTCGCGATGGGCTAGCGGTGTTATCAAGATCATCATTGCTTTAATCCCTTAAAATAGAAAGGATGATTTATGCGGTACGTTTAATTGTGACAGGATTCAACGAGTCTAGGTCTTAGGATGGATGTCCCGCCTAAGTCTTAAGAATGATATGCGCTTCGGGAGATAGACAATCATTGCACTAAATAAACAGCCATCATTTAATAGGATTTAATTTGGGAATACAGTTTTCTCATTATTTGGTTGTACCGCTCTTTTTATATTCATAATTGTTCTTCTTGATGTTTATTGTGTTTAGAATTGATTATTGTCACATAAACCTATGCCAGTCTCTTTAGGCTGATAAACCCGCATCTATCATTAGAAGGGTAATATTGACATTGGTTAACAGTAAGTAGAATTAACCTTTAACTGTGTAATTAAAATATGATAGATTATAAGGTTTATGTATCACACCCATTTTTACAATAATTGCTGCGGAAGATATCTGGGTATTCTTCTGTATACAACAATCATAATCATATGAAAATCAACTTTAAAAGCGTTGTGGAAAATTTTAGTTATCATTCATTATATTCAGAGTTTTTACAAAATGCAGGTCCCAAAAAATCTAAAAACATTATGTTTGAATGATAACAGTTCAGCCATCTTTGAGCCATGCCACTCCGTACCGCAACTTGCTCAATTACCTGAGATAAACATGCTAAAAAGGGTCAACACAAAGGTTGAGTGAAATTCATAGGTTTGATAAGCAGTTTGAATACAAGTTATAATGGAAATATTGGCATTACTGGGATAATTATCATGGAGATCAGTATTATTATAGAGAACAGTATTATCATGGAAAACAGTTGAATATTATATGGTTGAATGCAAGTCACTATAATGGTAATAATTGCAACGAATACAATTATCATGGAAAATCAGGGTAACATTATTATTGTAGCTAAGCTCATGACATCAATACATTAACAAGGAAATCGCCGTAGTGATATTGGTTAGGGACAGATGTCCCCGTGGAAATAGGGTAAATTGCCAAGGTTACCAATTAGGACAAAAATCTAGTGGTTTGGCTACCCCATATGCATGGGTATACAAACGGGAGCGTCACCCCAATAGTCTATTCAAATATTCGCGTTCACTGAAATGAAGTAATTAAGGATTCATGTATGGGAGTAATGGCACTTGAAGCTACGTAGGCAATAATTTAGCGGGTAGCATACATTTAAAAAACACTTGTATTCATGGTTTATATAGGTATCAAGGTTATAAAGTATTCAAAAGATTTGAAATATGGGGTTGTGAATTTTCATTAAGCATTTTGAAATAGTAATCATATTGTTATAAGTTAAACGAGTATGTAAAAGAGTTTGTAACAAGCATGTATCCCCCTCGCGGGTTTATAAAACATTCAAAAGATTGAAAAGCGAGGCTATGAACTCACCTAGTAGGTAGATGTAATAAATATTCTGAAATGAAAGCTGACGACCTTATCACAATCTTAACCAGGGAATGTTGATATAATGAAATGATAGTAAATAGCCACGTCATGCAACCTGAGTATATATGTTGAGTTTTAGGAAGATTGTACTCTAGAACTTTGGTTTAAGAGTTATGAGTTTGATTGAAGAATTTGGAATATGGTTCACCGTGCGAGCATCATAATTCAGAAGTCATTCAGTAAACGTTTGAGGAGCTAGGGCACTTTAAATATAACTCAACAACTCAACCTCTTAATATGAAACTCCCTAGTATTGTGGTACAATATAGCTTCCGGATGATCTCGGTTTCAAGCGGTTTTTATTCAATATCTAAGAAATGTTAAGCACGTCCAAGAGTTAATTAAATTATGTCTGGTAATGTTTTGAATGTTTTTATACTTTTTCAAAATGTTACATTTTAGACCCTAGGTTTGGAAAATTACAAGTAGACCCATAGGGTTTGCATTTTTATGACTTTGGTCCTTCAACTTTTATTGATATACAAAATAAACCTTGGACTTTAAAAGTGAGCTTATTAGACCTTGTAGTTATAACTTTAATAAATGACACTTTTGTCACTTTTAAGTTATAATTTTCTGAAAATTTTGCTATATACCTTGCAGGGATTATATTATAATATATGTCCAAATTACATGCAAGCTTATTTTAACATTTTCCAATTGAATTTATAAGTTATAATAAACTAAAATTTGAAGATTTAACATAACGCAAGTTTAATTAACGATTCGTTAGGCTAGGAAGCAAAAACGGGTCACAATTAGGGTTTCATAACGTAAACGCGTAGGTTTTAGTTCAAATCCTTCATTAATCAATAAAGTGCGTTATTTTTAAACATTATTAAGAATTGCTAGGATAGATTATAACAATATTTAATCATTATAACATTTAGTTTTAAGAAGAAGTTTTGGATCAAAATGGAAAATGAGCATGAATTGAGTTATGAAACTTTAACAAGAGTATATTTAGGATCATATGAACATTATAAGGGTGTAGTATCAGAAGTAGAACATTCAAAACCTGGGTTTGAGCTTCAATGATAAAAAATGGTGGAAATGGGTCGTTTCGGGTAGTATTTCCACTTGTTCGCCTTGTATCTTCACTCCGGAGCTTCAATTCTTTAGGGCTTCACTTCTTGAACTTCTTTAATGATCCTAGGATCATATGGGAGCAAAGTATTGCTGCCTTATGGGTTTGAGAAAGAAGAGACATGGTGCAAATTGGAATGAAGGAGTTAGGGCACTATTTATAGTGTTAGCAACCCTTAGAGGCCAAGGAACTTTGGTAACCAGGTTATGACACATGGGGGGTGATATGTAGAGTCTAGGGGCTGAGTAAGGAAGGCTATGGTGCAAGGTGGAAGCTTATGAAGGTTGTTTTGGGTGTAGTGGTGGCCGCGGCTGAAGTAGGCCAACAAGGCCATCATGTGGCTTCATTTGAGACCAAGAAATGGTTATAGCAGGTGGGTAAGCTACTTGAGGGATTCTAGAAGAGGTTCACATAAGAATTTTGCACTTGGAATAGTTTAAAATGGGTCAAAATTGATGGTGAAGGGGTTTGGGCTTTTTTGGGGTTTGACTAGGGTTTCACAAGTTTTCAAGCTTTTATTTCATGTGTACTTGATTAAGGATAGTTAATATATGTAGCCAAGGTCTGATATAGGAAGGATTAACAAAGATTAGCAATTGGTTTGGGTTAAAACGGATTAGAATTGAAGAAATGAGGTCACGGGTTTGATTAGGGCACGTTTAGGGTTTTCTTGACTTTCTTGGTTTATATTTTGCATACTCTTGATTAGGAATGATGGAATACAGATCCTGGAGCTTAAATAAAGTATTCTCAATGAATTTTGATCGTTGGTTTTAGTTAAAATGGGTTGAAATTGAAAGAATAAGTTGTAGCTTGGAATTAGGGTTCATATAAGGCTTTTAGGGTTTTCTAGCTTTGTAATTCTCGTACATTGTTGAAGCAAGGATGGTTAATGATGGATAAAGGTTTGTAAACTCATTTTATGGGTTTACAATGACTCTTGGTTGCTTACTTGAGAATGAGATGGTCTGAAAATGAGTAAACGGGTCAAAATCACAATTAGGGTACAATTAGGGTTTCCTGGATTTATTTCTTGTGTAATTGAAGTAGAATGATGAAATGATGATGGAATGATGTTTGAAAATGATTGATAATGTTATAAATTAAGTTATTAAAACTTATTTGAGAGTTGGTGTAGGTTTACAATGGATATAAACGAAGAAACGAGTCATGGTTTAAAAACTAGCTCGGTTTTAGGGTTTTGAATTATGGTTTTCAGTGTAAATATGTGTATAAAAGTTTATGAATAGAATAATTAGGGTTTACACATTGTATATTGAGTGTAGTAGCTTGTACACAAGTGATGGTGAAGAAATTAGAATGAAAACAAAGGTAAAACGGTTATTTTAGATGTCATGCTTAATGACTTGTACATTGTGCTTTGAAAACTTATACTTGACTTGGAGGGAGTTTATATTTCAAATGAAATGTTATGTTACTTGTATATATGCTTTAGTAGCTTGTACATTCACTTTAGATATTAACCTTTCATGGAATTTAGGGTTTAGAGGTATATGATAACGGTTTAAAGCCCGTTTTGATATAACGTTGCGAATGGTACATTATAGGAATAATGTACTTTGTAATAAGGATATGATGATATTGACTTGACATATTGTGATGTTTACTTGACATATATGAAGATAGAATTGCCATAGATAGGTTGCGTAAGCTCGTCTATTTTAGTTATGCAAGTTACATGACATACTGAGGTATTGACAATACAAGTAATGTAATAAAGCGAAAAATTTCCCCGTATAATTGTGATCATAGTAAAATAGATTGATTATGCATTTGATGAAAATTCTGGGTTGTTATAAAGCAAGAAGTCAGAAGTTGATGAAATATCAAAGAAAATAAAGCTGGAGGATTTATCGGATCTTTTGAAAGACACAAGATCTGCCTTCTTCAATCCTGACTCCCTAACAGATGAACCAATTATTGTTTCTAATAAAAGTGAAGAAGATGAAGTTAAAAAGCTGAACAACCTCTAACTACCTCTCAAGATGTCCCTAAAGACACTTCAGTCCCACATCCTCCATCTCCAAGATCAGCTCAAATTCAAGAGTTAATGGCTCAGGTTCATTTACTTCAGTCTTAGAAGAAAGAGCTGGAACACCAAAAGGCAGCAGCTGAAGCTAAAACTGCATCACTAAAGGCCAAGCCCTCATATCCAGACATCAACCAACTCACTACTCTTATGGTAACCTCTCTAAAACCTGAACTGGCTAAGCTCTTAGCCTCACATGACTTTGCTAGCTGTTTACCAACTGAACTGAAAGAGCTCCCATCTAAAGTCACTGAATTAAGTAAGGAAATTAAAGAGCTAAAGCAACATGTTAAATACATGGAATTAGAGCTACCTGGGGATCTAAAAGAGATCCTATCAAAACTGGAGACCTTCACTTCCACTATCTCCAATCTCTCATCCCATGTTGCTAAACTAAAGAACATTCAATGGGAACTTCCAGCAGAGTTTCTTGTTTTACCACATCTAGTATCTTCAGTTCAGGAAAAGCTCAAGACTTTGGATTCTCTTCTAAGTCTTTTGAAAAAGGTTACCAATACCTTAAACAGGTTTGCCACTCTGGTGGAAAATGCATCAAGAGCCACAACCATGGGTGTTCCTTCAGCAGACAAAGCAACTAGTTCACCTGCTGAGGGGGGAGGGGGGAAGGATGCTGACACAAACCTGAAAAATGAACTAGTTAATCTCTTGGGCATAGATATTGTCACACAGTACTACAACAAGAAGTTAATCTATGAAAAATACTATGAGAAGATGAAGAAAAGAAGACAAAGCTCCAAGATTATCAACTGTGATGTTCTCACTAAAAAGGGCCCTATCTCACTGAAGGTATATATGGCAGATGAGATAGCTAAAGTCATTGAAAAATTTAAAGCCAGTGACTTATAGCTGGCTGAATGGAGAGAGGTAGTACATGCTTGTCTTGATAGAAAAGAAAAAGGATGGAAAACCATCTATGAACTGATAGAGACTAATGAATGGAATTACCTTAAAACAAAGCTGAAATAAGATGCTACATATGGACTTCAACAATCCCTCCAGAACAAGATCCTCTGGATTAAGCCTAAATGATTTAGCTAACAAGAAAAGAAAAAGAACTGGTGATTTAACATACCATTCCAGGTCATCAAAGAAGCACAAGTCATCAAGTTCAACATAGAGAAGAGGTTCAGTGAGCAACAGGAACATCAAGTGTAATAATCTTTTGTATTGACTTTATCTTTTGTAAAAGTAATGTAATGAAAGTTGGAATGAATGGTTATTAGTTTATGTTGTTCAATATATTAGTTTTGTAAGAAGAAGTTGTTTTGCTTACTTACTACTGAGTTTAACTTAGGATATTTGTATATTTAAATAGGAGGAGATTGTTGGGGCCAGTTCCTGAGCCCTTCAGTCTTTCATTAGATTTAAACATAAAAATCCCCTAAGTTACTCAAGCTAAAGTAGTTCAGTTTTGAGATGTTTGAAGTTCCTTCAGCATCAGCTCTTCAGGTCCTTAGAAGATTGGGAATCGGAAGTATCTTCACTTCAGGGTATGCAAGTGGTCAGAAAATGAGTAAGGCCCTTGGTTGGAGCGTCAGTTTAGCATGCGTTGACAAATTCCAGGTTTGACGTAAAATAGTCTATCTCCTTATTTGAAACATAAGTTTCACTTCCAGAAGGTTTATAAGGCAGGAAAAAAATTGCCTTATGTCAAAAGGAATAAAGCAATCTCTTTTGGAAAAGATGCTTCTAAAGTCAGCAGAGAAGAACATTCGCTTTTCCTCAAAGGACTGTACCTGGTACTCTAAAGCATGTCAACATTTAATGTTATCTCAACCACCCATTAAATGTGTGACACGCGTACTAGGTTAACTTGTAAAACTAATCTTTTTGCCTATAAAGGGACAAGTATTTCTCAGAGTAAATGTTATCTCTTCCAATTAATGTGAAAACACATTGAAGAGTTCATTTATCTCTCAAACAAACTGACTCGTACCACTAAAAGCTGAAGCTTCAGTTTTGATCATAATAAGTTTGTTTTCTTAAACTTTTAACATAGGTTAAAGTTTAAGTTCGAAGGAGATAACACCCCAATTGTCATTCAACCACCTTGCTATTCCGCAAGCAAGGTGTGTCATAGATTCTTTATTTGATTCTAATAAAAGTCTATTCGTTAAAAAGTACTTCTGTGTGTTTTAAACTTGTTCTTTATATTGTTTATATATATTTGTTTAAAACTCACTTTGTTGCTATGGAATCTGATTAGTTTAAAGTTGATAAACCTTATATCATATTCTAAAGGACCAACATGTTCACTCAACATTCATTTCGTTTATAGTCCTTGTAATGAGTGTAAACATTACATGCTTTTAGAAAAATGGAATCCTGCGGGTCCTATCTTTGACTAATTGTTTCGTTTTATTGTTCCTTTGTTTGATTAGCACTATGTGGCATAAAATAAGCCACGACAATTTTATTGTAAAAAATAATAGAGTAAACTGCAAAATACATCCTTATGGTTTACACTTTCTCACACAATACATCTCTGTCAGAAACTTTTGGCAGCTTACATTCTTCGTTAGGCAAAGTTAGACATAATACATCCATGAGGACGAACGATGAAAATATTTTTCCGTTATCTTCTAACGAGGGATGTATTGTGTGAGAAAACCACAGGGATGTATTTTGCATATTTTATTTTTAGTTTATTTTGTTTTGTTTTTTTAATTTTTTAATTTTTGTTTAATTTTTATTATTTTATTATTTTAATTTATTTATTTATTAATTTATTTATTATTATTATTACTATTGGCCACTTTTTTTTATTTTTTTTATATTATTAATTTTTTTTTTGTTTTTTTATTTGTTTGGTATGTTTTTTTCGTTTTGGTCCGTTTTTCACCGACATTATTATACGTTTTTATATGTTTTCATACATTTTCGTATGCTTTCATCCGCTTTTATATGTTTTCATCCGTATTTATTGTCAGATTTTATCTGTTTTTTAATATTTTGATACGTTTTCGTCCTTACAAAAACGTAGAAAAATAAAATGTATCAAAAAGTATAAAAACGTATTAATACATACGAAACGTAAAAAACGAAAAAACAATGGAAAAAAACATAAAAATCGTAAAACATACAAAAACAGAAAAATGTACGTTTTAATACGTTTGTATACATTTTTTTGTACGTTTTCGTACGTTTTAATACTTTTTTATACATTTCGTTTTTCTACGTACAAAAACATATCAACACGTATAATAACGTCGAAGAAAAACAGACAAAAACGAAAAAAAAACATACCAAACTGATAAAAAACAAAAAAAAATATTAATAATATAAAAAAGCCGACGGTAATAATAATAATAATAAAACAAAATTAAAATAAAATAAAATAAAATAAAAAATAAAATAAAAATATAAAAAAATAAAATTAAAATAAAATAAAATAAAAATAAAAGATAAAATATTTGCAAAATATATCCCTGTGGTTTGCATTGCAAAATACATCCCTCGTCAGAAGATAACGGAAAAATATTTGCATCGTTCGTCCTCAGGGATGTATTATGTTTAACGTTTGCCTAACGAATGATATAAAATGTCAAAAGTTTCTGACATAGATGTATTGTGTGAGAAAGTGCAAACCACAGAGATGTATTTTGCAATTTACTCAAAATAATATTTGAGATATGATGGACTATGTGTGATTTAAAATTTATGGAAGTTGAATAGTATTCGTTAGACAACAAGGTTTCGTACTCGCGTTTTACACTGGGGTGTTTAGGCACTGTGTCATTTTACAGTTATTTAATATTTGTTGTGACTCACTGAATAACGACTTGTTATGTATATACGTGAAAAATATCTGAGACGGGTTTAGTTAATCTTTGACGGACCAAATAAAAATATGTTAAAACCCATTAAAAAAATTAGCCCAAGCCAGACCGACCCACAAGCCCAAGCCCAGGACTGGATATGGGTTAACTATGGGCTAATATTAAAAAAGTATTTTAGGATGCGTATTGGGCTAACTTGAGCTATAATATTACCTGAAAACGCGGAGTAGTAGTAGTGGAGTGGTGTGGGTTCGAGTAACATTTTGGTGCCGTCCAAGTACACTCCCTCTATAACGCAAGAAAAATACCTAAAAACGTGAGTAGTGGTGTGGGTCTCGTGGGATCACATGGCGTTTTTTGAGAGCATTTGGTGTGGTGGTGACAGCTCAGCACTAGAAAACGCAAGGTGCTGTATGGGGCTTGTTCTATCAAGTGGCGTTTTCGAGGATAGCTCAAGTCATGGCTTATGATACCTTATGCTCTAACTATTTAGCCCAATATGCATCATAAAATATCTTCTTAATATTAGTCCATAGTTAGCCCATATGCAGTCATGGGCTTAAGCTTGCGGGCCAGTCAGGTTTGTGCTCGAACTTAGGCTATTTTTTTGTGGGCTTTAAAATATTTTTATTTGGTCCGTTAAAGATTAACTAAGCCCGTACCAACTACTTTTCACGTATTTATAACATAGCAAGTAGGTCACAACAAATATCAAATAATCATAAAATGATACAATACGTAAACACCACACATCAAAGCGCGGATATCAAACCTCATTAGTCTAACAAATACCGTTCAACTTCATAAATTTTAAAGCACACATAGTCCATATCTCTATTATTTTTTACAATAAAATTGCCGTGGCTTATCACTACAACATATACCACTATCCCTAGTGACAAATCTGTGCCTTCCCGGGCAACTTGTCTCTAGGGATACCAATCCCGGGCGAAAAGTCCGCCCGGGATAAATTGAAGGGAAAAGCACGCCAGGGATCCTTTCCTGGGCGACTTTCCCGATCGACTTGGTGGGGCACACATACTTTCAGTCAAACTAATAAGTTCCACGGTGGATGATTTTCCCCGGCGACATGTCGCCCGGGAAAGTGCTTTCATAAAAAAACTAATTAACCATGATGATTGATTAATTAATTAATTGCGTCTGTCGCCTGGGAAAATTTTCATATACGTTGACTTGTCAACTTTTAAAACAACTTTTTTCATTTAGTACTGGTTAACCCGGGCGACATGTCACCCGAGATTGATATGTCATTTTTTTAGTTTTGGTTTTCCAGGGCGACATGTCGCCCGGGATTGATCTGCAATTTTTTTAGTGTGAGTTTTCTCGGGCGACATGTCCCCTAGGATACGTCTGCATTTTTTTTGAGCAGCCTGCACAGCAGGAAATTTCCAGATTTTTTTTCCAAAAAAAATCTACCAAACATCAAACCTGTATAAACCAATATAGACTCTATCCAAATTAAACCCCATTCATAACTTGTACGGAAAAATACACAATACACTATAACGGATCAGCGCCATTTGATCTTATAAAGCTAAATCGTATAATAAATCCTAATAAAACACCAATTTATAGGTCTACATAAGGGGCTTCCTAGTCACAAACCTTGCATTATCCGCAAGATACAAGTCAACAATCAACTAGATAACATGTACTGGGAAACAAATGTTTACATAGGTTCGCAATAATATAGTGAAGAAACAAAAATAGCATACTAACCCATATATATAACATCTCTAACTATCACCATCCTCCTAATCCTCGTCACCGTCCTCATCGTCGCCCGGGTCATCATCCCTGCACCCACCACTCCTGTTGGCACCCCCAAACTCAGGTGATGACTCAAATTGTGTAAGCATCTGTGAAAACTTGTTGTCACTCCTAAAAATCCTCATCATCTTCACCTGTTTGGTTAGGTTCTTGTTACTCTTTTTGAGCTTTTCAACATCGGCGGGGTCGACAGTGGATTGAGGCAGGGGCGGACATCCATCCGTGGCGCGTCCCGGCAATACCCTACCAACACCAGGAAGGTGGCCTCACTGCTTGCCCGTTCGAACGATGGCCATGATCTCTTATTCGGTGTAAGGCACACCCGTCTCGGTGTTGGAGCCTAGACGCTTCAGCAACAACATCTCATCTTATGTAGTGACAAAATCACAAGATAATTAATATATTAGTCAGGTTGCTACATTATTTCTCAACAAATCATTAAAGTGCGTGTTTTGAAACAAATCTTATGTATGAAGAAGGTGTGGATCATCGACGAGTACTCTCGAGTGGATGAGCTCTCCATCTATACATACACACGTATATAAGATGAAACAAAATAAAAATGACAAATCATAACACACCAAAGCGTATAATGTTTATTTGTATATATGTGTGTTAAAATAATTATAATGTTTATTAAACATCTGATCTCGAGTTTTGCGAGCCAAGTTGATTGGGATCCGTGCCTGGCATTACGACCGTGCTCTTGGCCAGTTTTGGCGATTTTAATCGGTTCGGGCTTGGTTCCTGGGATCATTCCAAAAGGAAATTTGGGCATCCCAATCTGCCGGGGTAATGTTCTCGAGACGTCGCTGCCTGATGCTCTGCACGTCGTACATCCTGGTCTTGGGGTTTATAACCCAATGCGCTGCCTTGAGGGAAGCCTTGTTGGTATTGTATAACTTTTACAAATGTTGCTAGATGCCCGCATTGATATCTGTCTAGCGCTGGGATTGCATATGATGCTTCAAGTCAAACTGGGTCTGCAATCATATACAACAAAACAAAGACAGAGTTAGAGATATAATTTATATATTTATCTAAATTTGTACAAGTACAATTAGGATAACATATAGAAATTCATGAACAAAATAATATAAGCATGCACACATCTAAATACATACATATCTAAATAAATATACACATTTAAACAATCCACAACAATTTCATTCATTCATTCATGTTGATCCCAACTTGATCTTGCAAACCTTGTTAAAGAGTTAGTTGTATTGAATAGATTCAAGACAACTATGCTAGAAACTTTGTTGATACTAAGAGTATGCGGAATCTACTCTTTAGTACTTAGAAGAATATGAATGTAATAGTAAACTGTGATGTAGTAGATTGAATAATGAATATAACCAAAAAGCTTCAATATTTTTATGATGAATAATACGAGTACTCTATCTAGTACTAGGGTTTACAACCTTAACTTATGAATTTGTCCTATTGAGATGTGTTTTTACAAACCATAACTAGATGCTCCTTTTATACACAAGGAGTCCTTTAACAAGATACAAATCTTCTAAACTTATATAAGATATCTACGTATCTGCTAATTATATAAGATATACACAATAAGTTCATACATATAACAAAACGCGCTTTTATCTCTCTTACAGTTGTAATCTTCATGCAGTAGTATAAAGTCTTCCAACAGTACTAAGTTTAGTACTGGCAGTACTAACTTTCTTCTGGCAGTACTAGCCTAGTTAATACTGGTAGTTATATTCTAAGAAGTATTAAGTTCTTGTACTAACTTATGAAGATTTATTCCCAACAATCCTCCCCTAAACTTGTGATTGATCAAATCTCAAGTTTCTTTTGAATCAAAATCTTTTAGTCTGATGTATGAGGATGCTTCCAATCACATTTCTACTGCTGTAATTGTGACTTGACAAACCTAATGAGCTCATAGCCCATTTCACTTTGATAATCAACTTCTAGCCTTCTACTCAACATTTTTAAAGAGTATCTTGTGACAGAGGATATTTCTTTTCAACTATCATGTGAATCACTAAACCAGTATCCATTAAAAGCACATAAACTCCACAAAAATTATGTAACTTCCAGTTTATCAGATTCCAGTCTTGTTGATTTCTCCATATTTCATCTTTTTCATTTGGTTCAATCAATGTCTTTAGATCTCCCCAAAGCAATAAGTCATAACCTTCTGGACTTGCTGTCTGAAATTTATCCTTGACCAATCTGTATAATTCCAGCACATATTGCCTATCAAAATCATAAAGCATTGCACTAAATATCTTGTAATGTTTAACACTTCTATCTACTCTTTTGATTTGATAATAGTATTGATCATTTCCTAGAATATGTGTCTCTCAATCAGCTATTGGATACTTTGTTACCAATGATTCAATATTAAGACTTTCTTCTTGTAGAATAATGTTCAAGTAAACTTGAAGTTCTTCTTTCTCAGTATCATCTTCTAACTTTTGTTTCTTAGCACTTTCTTCACTAAGAGTTTCTTTTGCTCTTTTCCTAGCAAGTAATTTCTTTCTTCTCCCTCCAGCTGTCCTATAACTTTCTTTCACAGCTTGTTTAACTATAACATCATCTTGCTGAACTATCTCTTCTTCAACTGGTTTTGAAGATTCTTGTTGAAGATCAAATCCTCCCCCCATGTATCTCTTTATAACTTCCTTTCAATTCTTAGAAAACCATTAAGGTATTAATGCCTGATTTTGATTTCCCCATACTATTTCCCAAATATAGGTCTAATGGTCTTCATAGCTCATTCCTTAAAATGATCATCTTGTTCCACCTTGATTCTTCGATACAAACACATGTTCTTCCTTACTTCAGCCATATAGAAAGGTCTATTTTGAAGTGTATGATATCTTAGAACAGCAGGATCACTCCAATCAATATCATGAGCTTGATTAACTTTAGCTGCAACTTCTTCTCTTTCATCCAACTACTTTTGCAATTCCAAGGCTGTTTCAAAGTTAATCCTTTCTTGTTCTTGTTTTGCCTTCAATCTAGCTTCCTGTTCGCAGTGAATTCTAGCTGTGTTCCTCCTTAAATACCTATTCTTAGCTAATTCCTAATCAACACGCAGTACTGAAATCCATCTTCTTGATATTCTATGGTGGCTCAGCACTAATACATAATTGCTTTGCATTGTCCTTTGCCTTTTACACCAGCGAGTACTATCCAAATTCATTGACGTACTAATATCTGCAGAGTACTAACTAATCTACTGGCAGTTACTATATCAAAAGTACTAACTAATCTATGGCTCTAGTACTAACTCCACACGTAAGAGTATAACTTCTCTTCTTCTTCTGGTGTAAGTTTGAACATTTTCAACACTTTGTCTTCTTCTAGCTGCATCTGCAAGAGCTGTAGCTGCACTAAAAACACCTAACTACTCTTGGTTGTTTATAATCTTGTATCCATCAATCCACCCACTAATTCTGCAGCAAGTGGAGGAAACCAAAGAAATTCAGTATCCAAGTCTCAGTTCGTTAATCCAAACTCCTCACCCTGATTGGAAGATCCTCCTTTGCTTCCTCATCATC
Organism: Tanacetum coccineum; assembly: GCA_026074375.1. Taxonomy (NCBI): domain Eukaryota; kingdom Viridiplantae; phylum Streptophyta; class Magnoliopsida; order Asterales; family Asteraceae; genus Tanacetum; species Tanacetum coccineum. Next base: position 64,454 of record BQNB010005039.1, on the reverse strand, counting down.
AAATGATTACTACTTTAGCTCTCTCCTAGCTTGGCTTGTTTTCTTGATTTTTATGCTTAACTTCTTTCACTTTTGATCAGTTTTGTAAGAGCAAAATTGTAGTCTGTTTTGAGTTTCTTTTTATTCAGACCTCCAAGCTTTCAGCCTCTTGGACAGTGAGGTCAGAGGATCTGTCAATTCATTAAGTGATAAACTACCCCTATCACGTCCAAGTGAGTGAACACTTTAGAGAGGTGATTCATGGGGCATTGGAACAGCCTCCGTAGGAACAGGTGCGGTTTGGTTAGATGGTGGTTATGAGGTTGATAGATGTGTTTGGGGTGATAAGGATGATGAAGATGTTATTCTGGAAGGAGATGACTTAGGTGTAGTGAGCATGGTTGGAAATAGTGGAATGTCCACCCCAGAATATCCTTTGGAAGCCCTTTTCATATTACTGAACAGTTTTTGTGTAAGGGTAGGAGTAGGAAAAGTTTTCTTATGAGGGAAAAGCATTCCCTTGCGTTTGTTCAAAAATATTTGAATGAATCTGGGATACATAAAAAAATTTGACCTACTATCTATGTTCTTTACCATGGCCCCAAAAATTAAGTTGAAAAATTAAAGGTACGGTTAGTTGCCAGGAAAATGATAGTAGTAGCTATATTGCTACTAAACTGCTCCTAAGCAGTCTTCTTAGGACTCAAACAGTTGAGAATGAAGAATTTCTACTAAGGGGAAAAATGTCCCTTTTGAAAAGTTAGGCTATCAAAAGTGATTACATACCCCATGAGAGCCAGTTGCTCAAAAATTTCTGTAGTAGGTAGAGTTTTAAGACCTTCAGAATCCTCAAGCTTGAGATGTCTTCTAATGGAGGCCTCAGAAACAAATACCTTGACATTCTTATCTATGGTAGCAGTGATTCCCCTGACTCCATCCTCGTTTGTGCTCAAAGCAGCAGTTTGCCAAAATTGTTCTATAGGAGAAGCATAAAGGATTGGGCATTCAGTGAGGGCATTCTTGATGTGACTTGCAGTAAGAAAATCAAAGATTTGATGAAACCCCACACTTCCTTCTAACTTCTCTAAGTACGTAACCATGTTGTACTTGTCGCGAAATTCCAAACTCGCCATTTGATGAATAGAAAGGGAATTAAGGTTTTGAGATATGGTCATGGGAGAGAGTATAAGTGTTTTGGTAGAGGTAATTGAGATATGAGAGAGTTTTTAAGGTTTTAAAATTGCACCGACTGAATAAGATTTATACTTATCTTGAAGAAATCTTATGTTTATATAGAAAGATCATGATTTCTCCAATTAGTCAAACCTATAGACGAATTAGTTGGCGAAAATTTCACAACGGCTATATTTAGAGAAGGAAATTTTGTTATGGCTCAAACACTACTAACGGTCACTCAACAGTACTAATATTAGCCTAGCACTACTAACTCTAAGCCTAGCAGTACTAAAATATGACTATTAGTACTAAGTAATGCCCAGCAGTACTAAGTAATTCCCAACAGTACTAACATTGAGATACCAGTATTAACCTTAATTTCGTCCAAAGATCATTTCCATCACCAATATTGACTCTCACAATCTCTCTTTTGGTTTTTATGCTCACACAATATCTCTCAATTCTTTTTGCTCACCAATTCACTCTTTTTGTTTTTATCACACAACTCTCTTTCTGTTTTTTAGCTCACTTAATCTCTCTATTCTTTTTCTCACTAATTCAGACAGTGTTGTACAATGTGCCATCAATTCCATTAGTTTCATGTTATCCTCCCCACGTCTAAGTATGTTAACTCTTGAGAGAAGTGGATCATTGGACTATTTAGATGTAGTCTTAAACCTAGTTTGAGCATCTACACCCCCAATATGGTATCTTGGCACTGCAGACGCTACCTTGGAAACCAGTTCTCTAAGGATTTGGCTCATTAAGTGTTGCCATAGATTGGGTCCTATTGATGTTATCACTGTCTTGCTCTGCTTCTAAGCTAGAAGCAGTAGATGCAGCCCTTTCTATTTTGTCACCCAACTCATTATGGACAGTCTCATCACCAACCTTTACAGGGGGGCCACTAGATTGAGGTATCTTGGTGTCCTGGCCTCTTTTGACATGCCTAGATGTTTTTGATTCTTTTTAAACCACTTTTGATATTACATGTCCTTTCATCCATGCTTGACTGCATATTGACATAAGTAGCTTCCTCTCAAACAATACTTCAGAGGTGAAGCATTCAACATTACACACTTAATTTGCTTAATCAGCAAGTGTTAGTCTAAAACCAAGAAAAACACAATCCAAAGCATTTTCTTGTTTAGCAGTATTAATTTTGACTAGCAGTTTTAACTAACAGTATTAAGTATAACTGACAGTACTAGTTATACTTAGCAGTACTAATGGATACAACTAACAGTACTAATCCTTTACAAAACTTTACAAAGACATAAAGAGATTTAAACATTAAGGATTAAGCATTCCAATACTTGAGACCAAGTACTGAAACCTTCTAGCATCAAAACCTTTTGTAACGAAGTCTCAACCTTATGTTCAATATCAATTTTAACCATTTGAATTACCTTTTTAGCATTGCAATCTCTTATAAAATGATGCCTAATCTCTATATGTTTTGTTTTAGAATGTTGAATAGGATTTTCAATAATGCAGATAGTATTGTTATTATCAATGTGAATCATAGTATTCATGAAATTATACCCATAATCCAACAATTGATTTTGAATCCAGAGTACTTGTCCACAACAACTAGCAGCAGCCACATATTCAGCTTTAGTTGTAGAGGTGGCAACCACAGTTTGCTTCTTACACTGCCATGATATCAAACCTATTTTCCAAAAAACTGACAACCTTCTAGTTGTAGGTCTTCCTATCTTGAGTTGCTCCCTGCATAGTCACTATTAGTTATATAGCATCTAGTTTTAATTGAAGAATCTCTAGAATACCAAAGGTCCTAAAGTTGGTATGCCTTTCAAATATCTAAAAATTTTCTTACAACTAAGGAGTGATGTCTTTTGGAGTAACCTTAGATTCTAGACATGCTCATTACTGCAACTTAATATCTGGCCTAGATGTTTGGAAGATACTTCTAATGACACCAATCATTGATGTATAGAGATGTACATCAACATTCTTCTGCATATCCCATCTTTGACATAGTTTCCAAAACATCCTTTAGGTAGAAGCAGACGTTTCATCATGTGTCGTTGTATTTCTTCAAAATCTCAGCTTCATGTTTTCCATGAATGTTATTATGATTCCTTCTTCATTCTGGTGTAATTGGTTTTCACGGGGTATTGTCAGGAAGTTGCCTGCCCCATTTAAAAAATAAAAAAAACAAAAAGGCAAATTGAACCTAAAAAAAACCAAAAGGAAAAAAAAAAAAAAGAACAAAAAGAACACTCAAAAAAAAAAAAACAAACAAAAAACAAAAGTGGGAGAAAACAAAAAATGTCGTTATTAAAAACCAAAAACGGACAAAAAACAACAAAAAAAATTTGGGTAAGGTGGCAAAAAACAACTAACCCACAAAAAAAACAAAACAACATCACAAACAACCCCAAAAACTCGCCAAATAAAAAAACAAAAACAAACGTTAGGACCTAACAAAACAAAAAAACAAAACACTAGGCCAAAACAAGGGTGTAAAAAATAAAAAGTAAAACTAAAGTACAAAACGCCAATAAAAATAAACTTGTGTGTTTTGACATTGGAGAAAATGGATAACATACATAACAAAACGAGTTGGGTGGGAACAAACAAATGAGGTTTCATAAAATCAGAACAAAAGTGTCCAGGGGGTAAAACACTAACAACAAACAAAAAAAACAACAAACTCGTTAACAAAACAAAAAAGGGGCCCAAACAAAAGTATGTTTTGTTATTTTGTAGACAAAAAAAAAAATGGCAAAAAAAAAAACATACTAAAAAAAAACAAAAACTTTTTAAAAAAAAAATAGGGGATGTTAAAAAAAAAAGGTAAACAAACAAAAAATAAAAAAAAAACAAAAAAATGACCAAAAAAAAACACTAAAGGTGGAGGTGTTGAAAGAAAAAAGTCAAAGTGACAATTGATAAACAACCAGTCACCCACCAACCCAAAAAAACCAAACAAAACCAAAGCAACACACCAAACAACACAACATAATTTCGGACAACAAAGGTAGGGGGGTGACAATGAAGCAGAAAAAAAAACCACGCCACACTAACAAAAAAAAAAGGTCATAAACACAAAAAATTACTCCCAAAAAAAAAAGAAAAAAAGGCAGGGACACACACACAAACCACCAAGTACACAAAAACGGTTCACACAACAACCAACCCCAAAACCAGATACTAAAAAAAATTGTGGGACATAAAATAAACAAAATGTTTGCAAATAAAAAAAAACAAATAACCAACCACAAACAACCCCACCAAACAATAACAAACAAAACTCATCGTGTATTCCACAAAAAAAACAGGCTGAGTGTGCCTCTGATACAGAAAGGGTCGAACAAAATGAATGAAACCACACCACACCCCCAAAAACAAACACAGCCAAACACACCCCCAACGAATAACAACCAAAACCAAAGCAATCAACAACAAAACAAAAAAAAAATTTTAACGTTGCTATGGTTTGAGTTGGTTTATCATCAGTAATAAAACCAAAAAACAGAAAAAAAAAAAAACAAAAAAACAACACAACCCCCCAAACCCCACGCAAAACAGTCACCAAAACCTCTTGGATTCACCCACCCAACCCAGTGGAACCCCCACGACGAAACCACCACCACCAAACACCCAAAGCAAAAACACAAAAGAGGCAACCACCCACTACAACAACAACGGGAGGCTTACCCACCACCCCTTGCGAACCAAAAATCAGGGTGTCGTAACACAAACGAGAAGGCTTAGCACCAAAAAACAAATTGGGACACACAAATACACACAACCACAATTGGTCAAAAAACACACAATCAAACAACCACAAATGGAACACAACCCAAAAACGTTGGTCTATGGAAAAAAAACCTCACATAGGCAAGAACAAATAGGTGGTGGAACGACTTAAATAAATATGTTCTGGAAACAAAAAACAAAAACAAAAAATCATGCACAACACATACAAACCCAAAACTACGTTTCGTGTGCCACCACACACACCCGAAACCCAACAACAAAAAAAAAAAATCAAGGAAAAAACAAAAAGACAGAACATAAAAAGCAACCAACAAAGAAGGTTAAACAAAACACACACCCACAACCTCACCCGATTAAACACGTTTGTGGCAACAAACAAAAAACAACCAAAAAATAAAACAAAACAAACAAACAAAAAGGTCGCACCACCCAAACACCCAAAACACAGATAACCCTGCAAACAAAAATTGGCAACAACTAGTGTTGTTAGTTTGACCACTAGCCCACGGTGGTGTAACAAACCCCAGGCACCAACAACAAACAACAACATTAAAAAAATTGCCCGTGTTAGGTTCCCACACTGCAACCAAAACACCACACAAAGCACTCATAGGTTTTAACAACAAACAACACAACAAACAACACCAACACAAAAAAAAAAAAAAAAACAACAAATAAACCTGGTGCAAATAACACAAAAACACACCCCAAACACCAGACAAAAAAAAAAAACAACAATTGACAAAAAAACACTGAAAAAATATTAAACAACAGTCATCACCACCTAATAGTTGAACAAATAAAAAAGAATCAAACAAAAAAAAAGAAAGGCTTGATAACGAGAAAAAAAAACAAAGCCAAACAAAACCAAAAACAGAAAAACCAACAAAAACAATGGATTTAAAAAGTAACAACAGAACACAACCACACACAAAAGATCAAAAAAAAGGTACCTAAAAAAGTTTGTTAAACAACAAGGAACAACCACGAAAAAAATAACACAAAAAAACATGGGAAACAAAGAACACAAACCAACACTTGGACAGAAAAACCAAATTGTGCACAACCAACACACACAAACAAGGACTACTGTGCATGGCAAACACAAAAAACACCAAAAAAAAACAAGTGTTATCAAAACAACAAACAAAAGAAAAAAAAACAAGGAAATAAAAAGGGTGTTGCTTAAAACAAAAAAAACAAAAACAAAATGAAATACAACAACATAAAAATCAAAACTCGAACATAAAAAACCACTGGTGTTAAAAAAAAAAAACAAATTAACAACGGTTTAGGACAGTAAACAACAAACAACCCCACTTATAACACAAATCACACCAACAACACACCCAACCCACAACAGGAGAATACACAAACCAGACCAAAAACAAACAAAACAGAAAAACCACAAAAAAAAAAATAAACTCAAAACAAAGTGAACACCAAATCCAAAAACAAAAAATCAGCTTGTAAACACAACAGTGGAAAAGTGGACCGGGTAAACGGCCCCCTCACACAAACAAAACACACTAAACAAAATTATAATGTGGCTCACAACACCACACATAAAAAAACTGAAATCGATGGATAAATACAAAACAACTAAACAACCACAAATAAAAACGTAAACCACCCCCACTAAAAAACCAAACAAAACAACCTTTATTAAAAAAAAAAACACACCCCAAAAAAAAAAACACAAAAGGCGATAGTGCAAAAAAAGGGAGTAAACAAAAAAAAACAACAACCAATACCCAAAGTATAACACCTTTCAACAAAAAAAAAAAAACTGAAAAAAAAATTTACAAATTGAAACAAACCATAACAACCTGTGAAAAAAACAAAAGAAAAAACAGGTAAAACACCTCAACACAAACAAAGGTTTACACTCAACAAACAAGACAATTTAATGCGGGCAACCAAACAAAAAGAAAAAACACAAAATTATAAATGAAACCAACCCACCCTGTTACCCTCCAAAACACAAACCAACAACAACGATTTTTGCAACCACTGTGGTGATTGGTAAAAAATCAAGGTGTGTGCCTCCCCCCCACCACACTAGTAACAAAAAACAAACCAACCACAACACAACCAACCAACACCCACCTCCTCCACCACCCCACACCACGGTGGGTATTTTCTATACAAAAAATATTGTGAAAAACAAATCTAACAACCAAACAAAAAAATACCAAAAACCACAACACAAACACTGGAACAAACCAAAAACGATAACACCACAACGACCCACGCACCCCCACCATACCCCCCACCCACCACCCTAAAAAAAAATTCCACCAAAACACCTAAAACCACAACACCCCACACAACAGAAACAAAGAACACAACCCACAAAAGCTGGAAAACAAATTATTAACACCATAACACAAAAAACAAGATGGAGAAAACCAACCAAAAAAATGGGATTGAAAGTCAAAGGCACCACTACTTCCAAAACAAAAACCAACAAAAAAATTTTACCCACCAAAAATCTTGTTCAAAAAACAGTGTGACTTTTTGTAACTGGTAAGTCAACAAAACACACAAAAAAAAATGCGGACTGCTACCAAAAAAGTAACACGTTGCGTGGCAAAAAGACAAACAACAAAAACAAAAAACACAAAAAACTTAAACAAAAGGTTAAAAAACACTACCAAAAAAAACAACAACCAAAAATAAACCCAACACAATAAAAAATCCCCAAACCCAACAAACAAATTATTGATAAAAATAAGAAACAAAAAAACAATACATTGTTGAAAACGAACGCAGTTCTGTGAAAAAAAAACAACACCAAAAACCAACCACACACCCTTGTTTTGGGAGGAAACAACACACCCAAGGGAGGAAACAAAAAACACAAACGGTTTAACCTCAACCCCAACAAAACCAACCCAAAACACCAAAAACACTATCAAAAACCCAGAAACAACCACCACACCCAAAAATGTGAAACAGTCAAAACAGGTAAAACCAACAACAACACAACAAAAAGTAAAAAAAAAAAAAACAACAAAATCGGCTGTTAGGAACACAAAAAACCACAAACACCCACTACCCCACAACCCAACAATTCTTGACCCCAACCCCGACACGACCGCCACCCTTATGGATAACACCCCACACACAACAAAAACAAGAATTCGCCCAAAAAAAAAAAAAATAATTGTCAAACCACCACACAATAAAGAAAAACAGTGGGGAAAAAAAAGGACCAACAACAACAATTGGTAAAACAAAACAAGAAAAAGGAACACATAACTATATAAACAAAAAAAATTGGTTCGGAAACCATGTTAACAAAAAAAACGGGAACAAATGGGTACTTAAAAAAAAACCCCAACTCAGTGTATTACGGGAGTGGCAAAACAAAATTTGAAACAAACCCCACCAAAATCGGGGTGCCGAAAAAAACAAAAACACAAAAAGGTGAAAAACCACCCGTGTTAACGGTGAACAAAAATAAAAATCAAAAACAACAATCCACACAAAAAAACCAAAGGTAACAAAACAACAGTCATAACACAAACCCCCAAAAAAAGAAACCAAAAGAAAAAAAACAAGACCCAACACATTACAACCCCACAACAACACAAAACATCTTAGTGATAGTTTACGAAAACAAACAATATTTTTCGTCACAAAACCAAAAAAAACCAAAAACAACAATGGGAACTTGAACACCAAAAACTCACCCGACTGTTGGCCTAAAACCTCCCCCACACCCCACCCCACAACCCCAACCTCGTTCAAAAAAAAACGGGTTTCAAACAACACCATTACAACAATGACCTTGCACCCCTACCTACGCACACTGCACACCCAATCATTACTATAGGACAAGTGCACCCCCCCACACCACAACCACCGTTGTGGGTGATTGTTGTAGGCAAAAATAACAATTTGACACAAACCACCCCCACAAACCCGCTTTTGTACCCATCAGCAGAGGTAAAAAACAAAATCAAAAAACATAATAACACAAATTACACCCCATAATACCAAAAACCCCTTATTGTACCACCCCGACGGTAGTCTACACCAAAAATGCAAAACAATAAACAACTAACCCACCAAACCTGTATTTCAATAAAAAAAACTAAAAGAAACACGTAACAAACCAAACACACGGCACACAAACAAAACCACAACACTATACAACTTACAACCCAAGAACCAACACGACCGGAGACTGTTGGCCTACACTGATAAACAACCCGACAAAAAAAAAGGTACAAAAAAAACAATAAACAACACAACATCTTTGCAACCACCCCACCACTCATAAAGTTGTCCCCACCACCACTATGGTTTTGGGGTGACAACACAAACGACTCAAAACACAAAACTCCGCCTTACGTAAATCCACAACCCTGACAGGCAAGGTTCACAACAACCAACCACCACCACAAAAAAAAAATGACTACCCGAACAAACAAAAAACAAAACAAAAAACACTAAAATCTAGTTGACAACACACCCAATTCACAAAAACCATTCAAAAAAAAAACACACAAACACACAAACAAACCGTTGCTTGCCCATTTTTGGTCACCAAAACCAAACACACCACCCGAACCACTCACAACAACTAAAAAGAAAAAAAATACCCAAAACCAACCCCCCACCCAATACAATAAAACCCAACACCACACCACCATATGTCCCCACTAATAATAGACCACCGTTACCGAACCCCCCCCCCTTGACAACCCCCCCAAACCCCATACCGCCACTGCACCACCTAGGAGGTGGACACACCACCCCCCCCCCATCCGATAAATCAACCCACAACCAAAGACACACCAAATCGAACAAAAAAACCCAACCAAAAAACCCAAATAACCACACGTCTGCATAAAAATCACCCTGATTATGTTGTGGCAACACCAAAATGTAGCCCGTATTTGTGTAAGCCCAAGTTTTGGGTCGTGACTCCCTTCCCACGCCCAACATTAACAACTACTCCCCCCCCTTAACAACAAACCACCCACACTGGCAAAACAAAAAAAAACAAAAAAACGCCAGTGTTATCTGCCCCCACCATACCCCCAATAACCAGGCCAACCACCACCCAACACAACCTCCCATACCCACACCCCTCCCCACGAACAAAAAGTAAAACCCAAAAACCCCCCCCCCCCACCAAAACCACACCCCCACACAAGGTTACAAGGCTACCCAATGTTGCCAGAGCCCCACACAACACACAGGAGAAAAACCACAATGAATGGAGTCACCCCTTCCCCCCCATAATTCCCCAAATTATACCCCCCCCCCCCCCCCACCCCTGACCCTTCACACACTTGCCATCTAGTTTAACAGCCCCCTACCCAACACCACCCTTGTCTCCCACAAGCCACCAAGAACACCCTCCACACCACCCCTCCCCCCACACCCAACCCCCCCACCCCACCCCCCCCCCAAGCCCACATGATAACCCACCCCCATCCAAACGGTTGGCGTTAAAACCTCCCCAACTCCCAACCCACACAAGAAGGAGCCCAATCAACCTAGTACACTAACCCCCAACCCCTTGAACCCACCAATCGGTTAATGGTGTCTGGAGTAGCACACAACACCAACACGACAACACTATAAACCCCCCCCCCTCCCCCCACCCCCATGACCCCCCTGATTTTCCACACCCCCCCCCCTGGTTATCCCCCTAGCAACCACCAAAGCCCCTCCATAAACCGCCCCCCCACCCACCCCCACACAAACCCCCCCCCCCCCCCCCCCCAAACACCCACGGGGACCTTGGTCCGACACCAAAGAATGGGGCAAACGAAAACCAAACACCGCCACCCACCCGTGTAGTTACCCCCATGCTTTTTCAAATAAACACCTAAAACAGTACCCATAATTACAACCACCCCAACCAAACAAATCATTCAACCTTTCCTGCGGAACAACCCAACCACCAACCACCCCACCCACTTCTTCGAACCCGCCACTCCTTCACTAAAACCTACTGGTCCCCAACTTTTAACAACCAACAGATTATTACCACCCCCCCCCAAAGCTTCCCACACCCAACAAACCACCCCCCCCCCCCCCACACCCATCCACCCACCCCCCCAACCCCCCTACACACCACACCCCCCCCCCCCCCCACCCTCCCCCCACATTTGATCGGGGACCCACCCCACCCAACTTCCAAGTACCCCCACCACAACAAACCTACCCCCCAACAACACTACCCCACTTAAACAAGTCACAACACACCCAACCATGACCAACCTGCCAAATGGAGTTCCTCCAACCAACAATTGGTTTGACGCCCCCCAACAACCAAACACAACCAACAAGGACATAGGAAACTTCCCACACCCCCCCCCCCCAACCCATGTCATACCAAAAAAACAAACAAACAACACCCCACACAAGCCCCGTCACTTTCGCACTAGGAAAAAAGTTTGTGAAACCACCAAACCACACAATCACAATAATGGTGTGTATAAAAAAACATAGGGGAAGTGAACTCGCGGTGTCACTCCACACCCCACAGAAATGGGTTGGTGGCTCCCTCCCCCCCCCATCCCCCCTATCCCCCCTCCCCTCCCATTTTACTCCCCTTCCCCAGTGATCCCCCCCCTTTTTGTATCCCTTTCCCCCCCCCCCCCCCCCTTTTTCCCCCCCCCCCCTTCCCCCTATTAATTTCCCCCCCCCCCCCCCCCCCCCCCACCCCCCCCCCCCCCCCCCTACCCACTTCCCCCCCATACCCTATCCCCACCCCTCCCCCCCCCCCCCCCCCCCCCCCCCCCCCCCCCCCCCCCCCCCCCCCCCCTAATATTTCTTCCCCCCCCCCCACTCCCCCCCCCCCCCCCCTTTTTTTTATTCCCTACCCCCCCCCCCCCCCCCCCCCCTCCCCCCCCCCCCCCCCCCCCCCTTTTCCCCCCCTTCCCCCCCCCCCCCCACCCTCCCCCCCCCCCCCCCCCCCCCGCCCCCTCCCCCCCCCCCTCCCCCCCCTCCCTCTTCCCCCCCTCCCCCCCCCCCACTCCCACCCCCCCCACCCCCCCCCCCCTCCTCTCCCCCCCCCCCCCCCCCCCCCCCCCCCCCCCCCACCTCCCCTTTCCTAATTCCCCCCCCCCCCCCCTTCCCCCCCCCCCCCCCCTCTTTTCCCCCCCCCCCCCCCCCCCCCCTTACCCCCCCCCTTTTCCCCCCCCCCCCCCACCCCCCCCCCCCCCCCCTCCCCCCCCCCCCCCCCCCTTACTTACCACCCCCCCTTTCTTTTACCCCACCCCCCCCCACCCCCCCCCCCCCCCCCCCCCCCCCCATATCTCCCCCCCCCCCCTTTCCCCCCCCCCCCCCCCCCCCCCACCCCCCCCCCCCCCCCCCCCCCCCCTCCCCCCATCATTTTTCCCCCCCCCCCCCCCCCCCCTACCCCCCCCCACCCCCCCCCCCCCCCCCCCCTCCTCCCCCCCTTTTCCCCCCCCCCCCCCCCCATTACCCCCCCCCCACCCTTAACCCCCCCTTACACCCCAACCCCCCTCTCCCCCCCCCCCCCCCCCCCCATATCCCCACTTCCCCCCCCCCCCCCCCCAATTGCTTTTTTCCCTCCCCCCCTACATTCCCCACCCCCCCCCTTTTCCCCCCCTCCACCTTCCCCTTAGCCCCCCCTCCCCCCCACCCCCCCCCCCCCCCCCCCCCCCCCCTCCCCACTCCCCCCCCCCCCCCCCACCCCCCCCCCACCATCCCCAATTAGAACTCATCTGAAACTTATCCTTCATAAGCTTCTCAAATGCAGTACACAGTTCCTTGTTTGTAGAGCCAAAGATAATGTCATCAACCTAAACCTGTGCAAGTAAAATATCTCCTTTTTGCTTTTTAATAAAAAAATGTCTGATCTATCTCCCCTCTTTTAAACCCATTGCCCAAAAGATAGTTAGCCAAGGTTTCATACCATGCTTTTGGAGCTTGATGCAACCCATAAAGTGCCTTGACCATCTTGTAAACTTTGTATGGATGGTCAGGATCTTTAAATCTAGTGGGTTGGAACTAACATATACCTTTCCTCAAATGTTTTCCCATATAATAATGCACTCTTCACATCCATTTGATATACCAAAAAACCCATAAAAGAAGCATAGGCTAAAAACAATCTTATTGTCTTAATTCTTGCCACTGAAGCAAAGACTTCTTCATAATCTATACCTTCTTCTTGTCTATGACCATGTGCAACCAACCTTGCCTTATTCCTAATCACAATGCCTTTTTTATCTTTCTTGTTTCTAAAGACCTATTTTGTTATAATGGCCCTCTTCCCATTAGGCAAATCCACAAGTATCCAAACCTGTTGGAGCTTGAATTGCAGAAGTTCTTCCTGCATTGCTTCCACCCACTATGAATCAGATAGAGCTTTAGCAATGCTTGTGGGTTCAATCTGTGATAAGAAACAAGCATATAAACAAGTATTCAGGGTATCATATGTTTTCTGTTCATATACAGCACTGAGAAACCCTTGTTTAAAGGTAGATTTTGTCATTCTTCTTGTCTGAATTGAAGACTTCACATCTCTAATCACATTTTTAATTGGGTGATCTTTATGGATTCTTGTATTAGGAGTGGTTAGAACTGTATATAAATTAGTGATGTTCCCCAAATCAACTTCTGGATCATCTTCATCACTGAAGAACTCAACATGAGTGGTCTTAAGTGTATGACTAGCTCCCAATTTGAACATGTCTTTAGTGCTATCTAGTTCATATGAACTGGCAGTATTCGCTGATGGATCAATAGTATTATGTTTAAAACGACCAATATTAACTTCAGGACTGGCAGTATTAACATGTTGTCCAGTAGCATTAACTTCCTTAGGACTACTATCATCTTCAGACTTATCTTTTTCAACACTCTCATTATGTGGACCATCTTCATCCTACTTTTGATCATCAGCATCAGATTTTGGTTCACCATTACCAACATCCTTAGAAGGTGAATCAAAGTATGAATTATCTTTCCAAATTGGCATCACATTGCAATCTTGACTGATTTCTTCTTTCTGAGTAGATGTAGCTGCATTAAGTTCTCCTTGTGTACCTGCAGATTCATTAGAAATTATACCTGCAGCTAATAATTCATAGATTGGGTTAGAGAATCAATATCAAACAACCACTTTGGACCATTCCCTTCTATCACAGGCTTATTCTCTAAAAACCCAATTTGCAAGTTTTCTTCTA